>JANFOE010003288.1:0-29927 GCA_025667525.1 Glebionis coronaria
CAGACCAAAACCCTTCTTCATTCTTGTTGTTTCACAGTTCACTATTCTCAGAAATTAACACCCACGCTTTACACAAAACAATTTCTTCCCCGTTGGTCCATGGAGATTGTCGGGGAGCATCAGCGTCTGCAGGAAACTTCTTTTGGCGGGATCTACTCGGCTTCGATTTCGGCTATGGAGGTAGACCATCAACCTCCTCAAAGTTTTCTTGAAACGAATCGGTTTGTTGGAAAGATTCGGTTTGTTGAAAAGAACTCGAGTATTCGGGTGTTTACAACTCTTCGTTTGGAAATTGATTCACGGGAGACATGGCCAATAGTGACAAAGAACGCCACCAAAGTCGGGGTTCGTAAACGGAAAAGAGCCCGGGTTCGCTGCCATTTCATGAAACACGTTTGTTGAGTACTGCGTTAAAGGGAATGGGTTTGGTTGGGGTTGACAGTAACCCTGCTGCTGATACATATCCGGCGCCGGATCACGGTACGATGAATTTTGGTAAGGGTTGTGCTCATAGAACGCTTGTGGACGCAAAAGGTTCACGTTCGTAGATGGGTTCTTGAGATTAAACATTCCCTCGGGTGTTGCCGGGGAGTTTGCGTTGCGTGTTCATTGAGAAGTTTTGTGTTTTGAGGTGTTCTTTTATATATGACATGATTTAAAGGAAATGAAAGGGTAGTAGATATTTGATAATTGAATGTGTGAGGAAAAATGATAAATAGAAGTATGACTTTATACGAAAAGTTCTAAATTAAGAAGGTTTTTTTAGAAACATGACTGTTGAACGGTCGAGTAAGATTTGAACACAAACCCACCTCGGTGAAGAATTGACAATAGACATCACAATATATCTATAAATCACGCATGAGTTTTTAGACATGAGTGGTAACTCACGCGCGAGTTACTCACCCACCCAGCAAAGTAACTACCACTCCGTTTAGCCTAAAAAGCAAGAAGCTAAAAGCTTGGTAACATTTCCTAAAAGCAAATGTAGTAAAATTGAAAACATGCACCATATATCCTTGTGCTTCTTCACTTATAAGGCTATTTTTCTTGTTTCTCGGTCCTAGTGCGTGTAAATTCTCCAAATGATTTGATTACACACTAATGTATTGGAGGAAACGGTGTATACTTTTATTAAATAACAATAATAAAATTAAAAGAAAACAAAGAACAAAAATTAAATAACAAATAATAACTGAAAGCAGTAAATATCTAGAGACGAGGCACGTGTTTAACACGTTTCCCTTAAAAAAGATTTGTCGTCTGTTTCCCAAGGTACAACGTCCAAAGATGTTGTACAGCCGGACTAGACAAACTTGCCTGAAAGATCAAGGAAGCCTTCCGTGTTTCTGATCGAAAACTGCTTGAAAAACCGTCTGGTGATAGAGCTAGAAAAAGGCTGCGTTTTGTTTCTGTGTTAAAACTGAATGAGGAGAGTTTATTTTTGCACTTTTGAAGTCTGACTTATTTCGCGGGACCAGGGCGGAAAGACGAGTTACTATTTTCACGAGCTCATTTGGACTCATAAATCAAACTCCTATTGATTGGGAAATGCTCAAAGGTTCTTGTTCAAATGCCAAATCCCTTCAGTTCTTTATCCTACACATTTCTTTTCGGCTCGAGGGGAGAGAATAGAAGCAAGCATTTAGCCCCCCTTTTCAGCCCTAGACTGGGTAGATTCTTTCGATTCTTCAATGAAAGCCTTCATGAAAGCTGCAACAGGATAAAGGAATAGCCAATTCATGTCTTGGTCACCAGGACAGAAAAATATTCTATCATGACTTAATAAGAAAGTCTAAATCTAATCCATAAATAGATGTATAGAATTTTATGGAAAAAATCCGAATTCGCAGCAAAAAAGATACCAAAATCTGCCTGCCTCAAGCGAATTTCAGAGCTTCATTTGTATCCGCAGGTCGCGCAAGTCCAGTAGCTTCAAACCTTGGCCTATAGACGTGACTTCCCCCATATTTCTATGATTAGGTTGTCTAATTGAACCCATATCTTGGGATCTCCAGCCAATTGGGTTAGGTTTTCCTTCATAGAAACTCATTCCCTCAATGGCTTTAGTCCCATTCCTTTAGACTACTTACTAACTAACTCTCTGCGTAATCCTTTCGTAAGCGGATCCGCGATGTTATCCTTTGACTTCACATAGTCAATTGAGGTCACTCCTGTTGAGAGTAGTTGTCGTACCGAATTATGTCGGCGATGGATATGTCTAGACTTTCCATTATTCATTGCGCTATGAGCTTTGCCAATTTCCGATTGACTATCACTATGTATACTAATGGCTGTTACCGGTTTAAGCCACCTGCGTATGTCCCTCTACGAATTGACGTAGCCATTCCGCCTCTTCTCCACATTTATCCAAAAGCGCTAAATTCTGATTCCATCGTGGACTTAGCTCTTACTGTTTGCTTGGAAGACTTCCAAGATATAGCGGCCCCTCCCAATGTAAACACATATCCACTGGTCTATCTAGAATACTTTATGTTAGATATCCAATTTGCATCGTTGTATCCTTCAATAACAGCTAGATATCTAGCATAACTCAGTTCATAATCACGATTGTATCTCAAATAATCAAGTGCCCTAGTTATTGCTTTCCAATGTGCATCACTTAGATTACTAGTATATCTACTTAGCCTCCTAACAGCATATGCAAATCAGGTCGGGTACATGTCATCAAATACATTAACATGCCAATAATTCTTGAATACTCTAATTGGGCAACACTTGTGCCTCTATTTTTAGATAGATGCAAACTGGTGTCAATTGGAGTTCTAGCTAGACCGTAATCCCCCGCATTATGAGTATTAAGAATTTTGTTCACGTAATGTGCTTGACTTAATGCAAGTCCACCCTGAGTTCGTGTGATCTTTATTCCAAGGATCACATCAGCCAAACCCATATCTTTCATGTCAAACTTTTATTTCAACATGTCTTTAGTAGACTTGATCATCTTGTCGTTACTGCCAATGATAAGCATATCATCAACAAAAAGACACAAGATTACATATCTATTATTCGTGTCTTTGACATAAACACACTTGTCGCATTCATTAATTTTGAATCCACTCTCTAACATGGCGTGATCAAACTTTTGATGCCATTGTTTGGGAGCTTGCTTTAAGACATACAATGACTTAACAAGCCTACAAACTTTGCTCTCTTGTGCAGGAGCCATGAAATCCTCGGGTTGGTTCATGTATATTTCTTCTTCTAAATCTCCGTTTAGAAAATCTGTTTTCACATCTATTTGGTGAATTTCTAAATTTCTAACGTGGAAATAGCAAGAATCATTCTAATAGAAGTTTTCGCGTAACAGGTGGATAAGTATCAAAGTAATCTAGACCTTCGCGTTGTCTAAATCCTTTGATCACCAATCTTGCTTTGTACTTGTCAATCGTGCCATCAGCTTTCATCTTCTTCTTGAAGATCCATTTATAGGCTAGTGGTTTACAATCAGGAGGTAAATCTACGAGCTCTCAAGTATGATTTTGTAAAATAGAATCTATTTCACTGTTAATCGCTTATTTCCATCGAGGCCCTTCCGATGAATTCACCGCTTCTTGATAAGAAGTGGGTTCATTTTCTACCATAAAAGAGACAAAACTGATTCCAAATGATTTCTCGGTTCTAGCCCGTTCTCTTCTTCTAGGTTCAACCTCTTCTTCCTCGGGTTGGTCTTGTCTCTCATCTTGGAGATCATTATCATCTCGTTGTCTCTTATCTTGAACAATTGCATCATATGTTCTAGATGTGCTTCCACTTTCCTTCTTCAAACAAGGAAATATGTTTTCAAAGAAGGAAGCATTCCTTGATTCTATTACTGCATTCTTTTGTATATTTGGATTTTTCGAATCGTGTACAATGAAACAATCAGCACGACTATTCTTAGCATATCCAATAAATATACAATACACAGATTTAGATCAAATCGTTTAGGCTTTATGTGTCGACACAAATACCTTGGCTAGACATCCCACACTCGTAAGTGCTGGTATGATGGTTTTCTTCCCATCCACAGTTCCTAAGATGTTTCATCTTTATCCTTACGAGGTATCTTGTTTAAAATATATGTAGCCGTTATAAAGGCTTCCCCCCCCCCCCCCACATGTCCCAGCTCAAACCAGAACTTAACAACATGGCATTAACCATTTCTTTGAAGGTATGGTTCTTCTTTTCGGCAATACTGTTTTGCTGAGGTGAATAAGGAGCAGTAAACTCGTGTCTAATTCCATGTTTCGCACATAGATCAGCAAAAGGAGGCACCTATTCACCTCCTCTATCACTTCGTACAACCTTGATTTTCCTACCAAGTTGATTCTCAACTTCATTTTTGTATAGAACAAACTTGTCTATAGCTTCATCTTTACTTTTCAACAGGTAAATGTAGCAGTACTTTGTGCAATCATCAAAACGTGATGAAGTACTTATTGCCACCTTTTGTGGGTAGTGATTTCAAATCACATATGTCTGTGTGTATCGTATCAAGTGGTTCCGCTTTTTGTTCAACCGATTTGAAAGATGATCTTGTAAGTTTGGCTTCGACACAAGTTTCACACTTATAACTTGAATCAATATGAAAATTTGCTATGCTATTAACTTAATCAAACGACTCATTTAGTTAAAATTAACATGTCCAAGACGATCATGCCACCCATCAGAAGACTCAATCAAGTAAGCAGAAGAATTTATTTTATTGATAGCATTCTTAACAACTTTTACATTAAGCTTAAACATGCCATTTAGGGCATACCCCTTACCAACATACATTTGATTCTTAGAACGAATAATTTTATCAGAGTCAAAACAAGATGAAAACAAAACGTATTCAAAAGCCTTTCGGAGACAAGATTCTTACGAATCTCCAAAATATACAAGACTTTAGTCAACTTAAGCTCTTTCTCAGAGGTCATCTTCAAAATAACATCTCATTCGCCCTTGATATCATCAGTTGTAGAGTTTCCCATGTACAGCTTCTCTCCATTGTCAACTGCTCTGAAAGTGTGAAACATACTCTTGTCAGCATACACATGACTAGTTTCCCCAGTATCAACCCACCAATCACTGTTATTAGAACCTACCAGGTTAACTTCAGAGATCATGGCAACGACATCAGACACCATAGAAATCAGGTCCACATTATCATTCACCATATTAGCCTCGCGTAGAGTAACCCGATTTGATTCTTCTTAATTAGCAGCACGATGACCTGGCTTGTCACAGTTGAAGCAATTTCCTTGTAACTTCTGCTTCGCAATTCCATCTTTAGGAGCAAGGTACTCAGAATTCCCTTTTCTCTTCTTTTCATTCTTCCATTTGCCTAAGCTCTTGCCTTTATACTTTAAAGAAGAAGAACCATGCTCAACCATATTTGCCTTGGCAAAATCAGGTGTATAAGTGTTTTTCTGAGCCAGCTTCTTTTCCTCTTCAATACGAAGACGAACAACCAAGTCTTCAACACTCATCCCCTTTCGCTTATGCTTCAAGTAGTTTTTAAATTCTACCCATCTTGGAGGTAACTTTTCAATAATAGTAGCAACTTGAAAAGTTTCACTTAAAATCATACCCTCAGCATGAATGTCGTGTAACAAAACCTGCAGATCTTGACCTTGAGTTATCATATTCTTTGAATCAACCATGTTGTAATCCAAAAAACGAGCTTCTTTGTACCAGTATCCTCAGTTTTGTACTTGCGTTCTAGCGACTCCCATAATTATTTGGCAGTCATAGTCTTGCAGTACACATTGTACAAAGAGTCCACCAAAGAATTCAGAACATAGTTGTGACACAAGAAGTCTGAGTGTTTCCAGGCTTCAACAACTTGCACGGCTTGTTGATTTTTGGAAATATAGTTCAATTGTGGGCTAGTTCATACTGGTGAATGGGGAAGGAAGTACGGAGTGTACACCCATAAGTCCCTAAACACCCTGACTCTTGTTGTGGTTAAAGGTTGTTCAGCATCGCTGATGATCTTCAGTGAGTTTAACTCTTCATAGAGTATAACTCTGGACTGAAGGCATTCATCAGGGAGTAACACCACTGAAGATATGTCTTCAGTGTTTACACTTTAGCAATTCTTCTTCAGTACTGAAGGCTTCAGCGGGAACACCCTTCAGGGTTTGCTGATGCTTCAATGGGACTGAAGAATAGACAAATGCTGGAGCTGAACATAAATACTGGTAACGATCTTTGACCAATTCAAGTGCTTTAAAGACCACGTTTAATTGGTCTTGTAACCACTAGTTCCTGATATTGTGGAGCTTATTAAGAGGAGATTAATGGGCCGTTAATTCCTCTTAATACCATTGACCAGGGTTGAGTACTTCACCTATAAATAGGTGATCATAACATTGCATGAAAGGAGATATAGAAACAAAAACACATAACAACGGAAGGGTTAGAGATTTGTGCCTAAATCACTAACTGCATTTGATCTTACCCCAAGTATAAATTCGTGATACTCGGGCATTAGGGTCGAATAGTTTACTTTGGAATGTGATTACATGATTCCAAGTAATATCCGGTAACCATTGTTTTGGTAAATAGCTAGGTTTTAATTATCTTACCCTGGTTGGGACGAATAAACACCAACAATCAAAGTAAACTATTTTGTGATAATCAATGGCGGCTGCAATGAAGCATATGGTGGCTAACTTCTCCAAACTGGACAAGTTTGAAGGGGTGGATTTCAGGAGATGGCAAAAGAAGATGCACTTTCTTCTTTCTACCATGAGCGTGGTGTATGTGCTGACAACTCCCTGATGGAGGTGATGATGCTATCTTGGAGAACATAAAGAAAAGAAGCAAATAGAAGAATGATGACAATGTGTGTCGTGGTATTATTCTCAATGGTATGTTTGATTCCTTATTTGATATTTACCAAAATTCTGAATCTGGTAAAGAACTGTGGATTCCTTGGAAGCCAAATATATGGCTAAGGATGCATCAAGTAAGAAGTGCCTTGTGAGTGATTTCACAAATTACAAAATGACTGATTCAAGACCATTCATGGAACAATAAAATGAACTTCTTGGTATACTTGGTAGATTCACACAACATCATATGCACATGGATGAGACCATTCAGGTCTCTTGTGTCATAGACAAACTCCCTCCTTCTTGGAAAGATTTCAAGCACACCTTAAAACATAAGAAGGAGGATTTAACTCTTGTTGAGTTAGGCAGTCATTTGCGCATTGAGGAATCCCTCAGGGTGCAAGATAGTGACAAGCCAACGAGCAACAATGTTGTTGGTTCATCAGTTGTCAATATGATGGAGCGTAACAACTCCTCCAGGTACAATTACAACAAGGGAAAACGTAAGCATCAAGATAACACCAAAACTAATCCTAACAAGAAGTCATCATTAGTGACTTGTTGGAAGAGTGGGAAAACTGAACACTTGAAAAGGGATTGCAAGGGTGTTGTTACTGGCAGCAAAGATAGTGGATCAGGCACATATGTATCTAAAGCTTATTTTGTGCAGGATGATGATGTTGTGTGGTGGGTTGACTCTAGAGCTACTGTTCATGTGTGCAAAGACATATGCTGGTTCAAGACTTATGAGTCACTGAATGATGGATCTATTCTTCACATGGGAAATGAGTCAACATCCCTAGTGCATGGACGTGGTTGTGTAGATCTTAAGCTTAGTTCTGGAAAGATTGTTTCCTTGTTTAATGTTTTGCATGTTCCTAATATTAGGAAGAATTTGGTTTCTAGTAGTGTTTTGAATAATTGTGGTTATAAACAAGTGATTGAATCTAATAAATTTGTTTTATCCAAACATGGTGTGTTTATTGGTTTTGGTTTTTTGAGCAATCAAATATTCAGGCTTAATATTGTTTATGAAACAACCACCATTAATGCTGGTAGTGCAAATATTTGTTTAGCCTTAGTGTCCACCAGTAAATTGAAGGATTCTTCACTATGGCATGCTAGGCTGGGCCATGTACACTTTAAAAGGATGTAAGATATGTCTAAGGATGGGTTAATCCCAGTATTTGATATGGACACCGAAAAGTGTCAGACTTCCATGCTGAACAAAATTACTAAGAAACCATTTCAAGATTTAAAACGTGAAACTAAAGTCTTGGAGCTAATCCATAGTGATCTATATGATTTGAATTCTACTCCCTCATTCGGGAATAAGAAATACTTGGTAACATTTATTGATGATGCTTCAAGGTTTTGCTATGTTTATTTGTTACATGCTAAGAATGAAGCATTATATAAATTTAAAGTATTTAAGACTGAAGTTGAATTACAAGGAGTCCAAATCAAAAGATTTAGGACTGATAGGGGAGGTGAGTACATGGATATTCAGTATTTCTAGTCTGTTGGAATAATCCATGAAACGACTGCCCCTTATACCCTACAAAAATGGTATATCTGAAAGGAAAAATAGAGTACTGAAGGAAATGGTTAACTCCATGTTGTCCTATTCAGGGCTGAGTCAAGGGTTTTGGGGTGAAGCTATGTTAACAGTTTGCTATTTATTAAATAGGGTTCCAAACAAAAGGAACAAAATTATCCCTTGTGAACTCTAGACTAAAAGGAAACCAAACCTGAGCTACCTTAAGGTTTGGGGTTCTAGGGAAGTTGTAAGACTCCCTGATCCAAAGGTGAAAACCTTGGGTGAAAGAGGCATTGAATGCATCTTTGTTGGACATGCTGAGCATTCCAAGGCTTATAGGTTTTATGTTATTGAACCTAATGATCCAGTCTGAATAAACACAATCATTGAATCAAGGGATGCTAACTTTGATGAGACTAGATTCTAATCAGTCCCTAGACCAAGTCTGAGGACTCCTACGGGAGCTGAGGACATTGGTGCTTCAGTGGAACCTGAAAGGATCACTGATGAGGTTGTGGTTTAGCAACCTGAGCATGAGCTTAGAAAAAGCACAAGGCATAGGACTCCAAGGAATTTTGGGCCTGAGTTCCAACTATACTTGGTTGAAGGTACAAGGGATGAGCTCTCAGACCAATACTCCTACTAATTTAATGTTGAGGATGATCCCAAAACATTTGGTGAAGCAATGAAGTCCCAAGATGTTGCTTTTTGGAAAGAAGCAATCAATGATGAGATGGACTCCATCATGGGCAACAACACTTGGGTGTTGGTTGATCTACCTCCAGGTTGTAATCCACTTGGTAACAAATGGATTTTCAAAAGGAAAATGAAGGTAGATGGAATTGTTGAAAAGTTCAAGGCAAGGTTAGTCATTCAGGGTTTTAAACAAAAGTCAGGGATAGACTATTTTGGTACTTATGCTCCAGTAGCACGTATCAGTACCATAAGAATGCTAATTGCTCTAGCAAGTATTCATAATCTGATCATTCATCAGATGGATGTGAAGACAACATTTTTAAATGGTGATTTGGATGAGGAGGTTTATATGAATCAACATCTAGGTTTCATTATGCCTGGTCATGAAGGCAAGGTATGTAAACTAATTAAGTCCTTATATGGACTGAAGCAGGCACCTAAGCAATGGCACCAGAAATTTGATGAAGTGGTTTGTCTAATGGTTATTCACTTAACCAAGCTGACAAATGTGTATATAGCAAATTTGATGAATCTGTTAAAGGAGTCTTCATTTGCCTATATGTTGATGACTTGCTAATCTTTAGGACTGACCAACTTATGGTTAACCTGACAAAGGATTTTTTGTCATCAAAGTTCTCTATGAAAGATATGGGGGGCGGCTGAAGTTATCCTTTGCATAAGGATTAAACATCAAAGTGATGGTATTGTAATTTCCGAGTCTCATTACATTGAGAAGGTGCTGAAGAAATTTAATCACTTTGACTGTACTCCAATGAGTACACCTATGGATACAGGTGAGAAACTGATGCCTAACAATGGTCAGGCTGTCTCCCAACTTGAGAATTCAAGGGTTATTGGTTGCTTGATGTATGCCATGACTTGTACCAGGCCTGACATTGCGTTTGTTGTGGGTAAACTGAGTAGGCACACTAGTAATCCTAATACTCCAGCATTGGCAAGCAATTCAGAGGGTACTGAAGTGTTTGAAAGGAACAATGCATTATTGTTTGTCATATACTGGATATCCTTCAGTGTTGAAAGGTTACACCGATGCAAGTTGGATCAGCAATACTAAGGATAATTCATCCACCAGTGGCCGGGTATTCCTACTTGGTGGTGGTGCAATTTCTTGGGCATCCAAGAAACAAACTTTCATTACTATCTCTACTATGGAATCTGAGTTTGTGGCTCTAGCAGCTGCTGGTAAAGATGCTGAATGGTTGAGAAACTTGCTTCTTGAGATTCCATTGTAGGTCAAACCTATGGCACCCATATCTATCCGTTGTGATAGTGCAGCTACATTGGCTAAGGCATATAGCCAAATGTACAATGGTAAGTCTAGACACTTAAGTGTTAGACATAGCATGATTCGTGAGTTAATCATGAATGGGGAGATTTCAATAGAGTTTGTGAGGTCTCAACAAAATTTAGCTAATCACTTGACGAAGGGATTGGCTAGAGATTTGGTTATAAAGTCTGCTGAAGGGATGGGTTTAAAAGTCCACTCTAGTCACTGAATGCTAGGACACCCAACCACCTCCTGAGGAAACTTGGGAGCTGAGTTCAAGGTGGAAAGTTAAACATTCGGGGGACTGAAGCACATGTATATCATCCCAACGATGTGCTTGTACCTGCTGAAGGAGGATGAAGTTATAAACTTCTCAATGGTTAAAGTTTTTGAAAAATTGTTGAAGCATGAGCATAATCTAAAGAGTAACCACCTATGTAAATGTTGAGGTTTCGCCGCCTCGGGGAGCATGGACTTGGCTCTTACTACATTTATGAAATTGGATATGGACACATGGCTAGTAGTGTCAGGAGTTGTTATGTATTTGAAAACTTGTGTGTATTTTATCTTCAGGTATTCAAAGTAGTTGAAGGGTTCAACTATTAGAACACCCTGATTCTCGAATATTTGAAGTGATGTACTAAGATGAAAATTCAATCCTTAGGATATTTTCATTTATGCACTGGTTTTGTTAATGTTAATTTTCATGCAAAAGGAATTGTACTATATTGGAGAGGATTGTTGGAAATATAGTTCAATTGTGGGCTAGTTCATACTGGTGAATGGGGAAGGAGGTACGGAGTGTACACCCATAAGTCCCTGAACACCCTGACTCTTGTTGTGGTTAAAGGTTGTTCAAAATCGCTGATGATCTTTAGTGAATTTTACTTTTCATTGAGTATAACTCTGGACTAAAGGCATTCATCAAGGAGTAACACCACTGAAGATATGTCTTCAGTGTTTACACTTTAGCAAGTCTTCTTCAGTACTAAAGGCTTCAGCGGGAACACCCTTCAGGGTTTGCTGATGCTTCAGTGGGACTGAAGAATAGACAAATGCTGGAGCTAAACATGAATACTTGTAACAGTCTTTGACCAATTCAAGTGCTTTAAAGACCATGTTTAATTGTTCTTGTAACCACTAGTTCCTGGTATTATGGAGCTTATTAAGAGGAGATTAATGGGCCGTTAATTCCTCTTAATACCACTGACTAGGTTGAGTACTTCACCTATAAATAGGTGATCATAACATTGCATGAAAGGAGATACAGAAACAAAAACACATAACAACGAAAGAGTTGGAGATTTGTGCCTAAATCACTAACTGCATTTGGTATTATCCCAAGTAGATATTCGTGATACCTAGACATTAGGGTCGAATAGTTTACTTTGGAAAGTGATAACACGATTCTAAGTGATATCCGGTAACCATTGTTTTGGTACGTAGCTAGGTTTTGATTATCCTACCCTGGTTGGGACGAATAAACACCAACAATGATTAGCGGGTATACCTTCTTTAAGAAGTTCCACCTTTGGTACAGTCTCCTTTAAGAAGTTCACAATGTTTAACGTACTGAGATAGAAGAACATCTTCTGCTGCCACCTCTTAAAATTCCACCCATTGAATTTTTCTGGGTTTTCATCATGATTAGCAACTGTGTGGGTAACTGGCGCACGAGACACATTCCTAGTATTAGTCGCAGAGGTTACATGAGTTTCGTTAGTCATCCTGAAAGATCAAACAAAATCAAAACACAAAAAGTTAGACAACTGTTATAAATTTGTATATAAGAAATTCAATCGTGATCTCTATATACTTATACCGAGTCTGCTTCATAGAAACTCAATCTTGGTTTCAATGAATCAGATGCAATTATCAAATATATCAATTTAACAAAAGCACAACTTGGTTTCAATATAAACTGATAAGAACAAATGCTTAAAAAAATGATAGAGATATGTTATTTAAAATCTGTAAAATTAAAACAGATTTCCAATGAAACTTAATCCTGGTTTCGGCATAAACAGTTTATAAATAAATCTGATAATATTATTAATCCGATTTAGTAAAAGTTTTAATTCTGTTAAACAGAATCTGTTTTAAGATTGTAGAAAATGATGTATACTTTTACTAAATAACAGTAATAAAATAAACAGAAAACAAAGAACATAATTAAATAACAAATAATAACTGAAAGAAGTAAATATCTAGAGGACAGGCACGTGTTTAACACACTTTCCTTAAAATATATTTGCGGTATGTACGTTTCCTAGGGTACGACGTCCAAAACTGTTGTACAGTCGGACTAGACAAACTTGCCTGAAAGATCATAGAAGCCTTCTGCGTTTCTGTTCGAAAACTGCTGAAAAAACCGTCTGGTAATGGAACTAGAAAAAGGGTGGGTTTTTCTATGTGCCAAAACTGGAGAAGAGTTAATTTTATAGCCAATTCATGTCTTGGTCAACAAGACAGAATATATGCTCCTAAAATAATCCGACATGCAAATCTGTAAAATATAAAACACGATTTGCATATATTTTACATACACAAAATTATAAAAGGTTAGAGGGGTATTAACGTACGATAGAATCACTCCTTGAAAAAAGATACGATTTTATCATGTGTACTTGATCTCGAAATATATAGGAAATATAGAAAAACATAATTATAAAAGATTAGAGGGGTATATGACAAATATATGAACAAAAAAAAAAATCAAAATTTAAAATCATAAGTACAGCAGCGATTACACATACTTAACTTAACTAAAGAAAGAAAGAAGACAAGAAGCTAAAAGCTTAGTGGTAATATTTTTTGAACACCCGTGTGGGTGGGGTAGTACCAATAGTAAAGAAAAAAAAACATTGTTACCAAACGTCCTCGAAGGACGATTAGTGAGACATGATTTACGACAACCGCGGACCGTACCCTCGACAAAGATCCCGCTCGATGCATTACGCCCAGTACACTTATAGCGAAGCATAGCACTTGACTCGCCTATAAAAAAAACAACTCGCACAACACGAAAAAAGATACAATTTTATCATCTCGAAATATAGGAAATATAAAAAGGTTAGGTGATTAACGGTAAAAAAAAGATATGTTTGATTGATAGCAATAAAAAGGCTGACCAAAAAATAAAATTCAAATTTTTTTGAAAAAAAGAGATGTTTAAAAGAAAGAAGACAAAAAGAATACTCTCCCCCAGCCACAAACATATTTAGTAAAAGCCCGCGTGAAGTAAAAAAGAGAACCAAAAATTCAAAATTCAAAACAAAGTACAAAAGTAGCCTATACACCTAACTTTACTTTTCACTTGATTTTGGTTTTTACTGTATAAAGAAGGTTTAACAATGGCAGTCACACTAGCTTTAACAAGAAGATTTGTTGGTACTGCTAGTAGTACACCTGCAGGTTATGGTTATTTTAGAATAATTGGTACTTGTACTTCACTACTGTCTAATTCTTCACCTTTAGATGCTCACTCTCTTCTGTCAAACTGGTTCGTTGGTTACCCCGCGGCCACGCCCACTGACCTTAAGTTCAAATCTAGCGACCCTGATCCTAAACACCTCCCTAAAAGAAATGAGGTGTATGCAAAACTTAAGGAGTTAAGGACCCCTTTTAGGTTCAATTACACAACCCAAGGCAAGTACTTGTGGTTGAATACAAAACACTTTTTTAAAAAACTATACTATTATGAAACCAAGGGTTACTCGCAACGCTATTCCCTAGGTAACTATTTGAACAAAGTGTTAACTGCTTTCTCTACCTATGTTCCACCTCCACCTGATGCTGATGCTGATGCTGATGCTGATGCTGATGCTGATGCTGATGCTGATGCTGATACTGATACTGATGCTGATGCTGATGCTGATGCTGAATTACTACTAGTTAACAACAATGATTATGCTCCTCTCAATCCTACCGAGATGCTCCTTAAGTATTTTAAACTTGTTCTTTGGTTCCGCCTCCATGATATGTACGACACTTGTACCATGAACCTCCTCATTGATGCTTATGCTCGTTTGAATTTTGTGCATACCGCTGGTTTCTCTGTCCTTGCCCTGTTTTTCAAGCTCGGCAATTTTGGCGACACTCATACTTTTTCTGCTTTGTTGAATGGTTTCTTGATTGCTGGGGATTACACTGGGGCCGACTCGTTTTACTCTAAAATTAGGGACCTTGATTTGTGCCGACCCAACACCAAGCTGTTCTCAATCGCCATAAGGGGACTGTGTCTTGCTTCTAAGGTTGACAAAGCCTTGTTGTTGCTAGACCAAATGGAAACACACGAGGGTTGCGCCCCCAACGCCATCACCTACACCCCTATCTTCCTGTGTCTGCTTCAACACCAACAAGTCCAACCTATGTGGGACCTCTATCAACACATGAGGCATGACAAAAACATCCCCCCCAACAAAACGTTTTATGCCATCATAATCAATCGTTTTGTCAACATGGGTCGGCCATATGATGTTGACAGAATGCTCCATTATATGCTTCATTGGGATGCCTTTGAATGCAGACAGTTGGTATCTAAACTCCACCAACACCAGAACATAACACCCTCCACCTATGCAAGATGGTTGGACGTGTTGCCGTAAAACCAAGGTGCGTGTGCATTTCTACTTCTTCTATGTTCTGGAGTTAATTAGTTGCTTGTTTGATCATAATTTGCACTATATGTATTTAGAATTTTGATTTACTAATGAGTGTCTTTGGTCACGGCCTGAAACATACAACATAACCAAACTAATCTGTGATGTCAAATTATAGTGTATTTTGGGTAAGGGCCGTATTGGAATTGGGTCGGGTTAAAGAGCTAATCATTGGAGTCTCGATCAGCTTAGTAAGTATTGAAAGCTTGTAGATATTGGTTATGTTCAATGGGTCGCTGCAAAAATTAAGGTCTGTCTTGAGTTTTGGTTTTGTTTGTCTGTTGATCTGATACTCTATCTTTATGTGGTACATAATGAAACTTGGGTCAATTTGTAGTATCCTTTGATGGGTTGATTCATTTGTCGTTGAAAGCAATTTTAGTACATAAATGATTATAAATCTAATACGGTTTTAGTATTTTGAAATCCTTGCAGTGATCATGGGATTTTGAGATCGAGAGAAGTTAAGAAGCTGATGACTTCCTCTTTTATGGATGCTAAACTAGTACTATATCTTTTGAGATCGACACAAGTTATGTTTATTTTGATTGAAACCAAGAGATTATCTTTGAGATAAAATCAATACTAGAGTAGATTATGATAGCCAGAAAAGTAGCTTAATCAATCTCCAGGAAACATTGAATCACCATTTTGATGCATGTTGATGAACTAGTAGTTAAAGCATGCCCCGTTGGAGGCGGAGTGAATATTATTATCCTTTATCATTGGCCACCTTTCATGTTATTTGAGCTTTGTTTGGTGTTAATTACTCAAATGGTTCATATGGTTTGTCATATATAAGTGATTCATGTCAGAAAGGCTTTTTTTTCACGCGGGTCCAGTTCTTGTGCTTTTGATCCGTTTACAGATCGAGACTGTTTTGGTCTCTGTTATCTTGGCTTATTTTGACCTTTTGGTGAAAGGGTATATTTGATACTTCTCAGAATCGTAAGATTGACGTCTAGTATATAGGCATAAGATGGTGAGAAAGGGGACAGTGTGGCGAAGCTTTGACTAGGTCTATATAGATTGTTGTCTGTGATGCGTCTTTTTCATGGCTCATTTTTAGCTTCTGTTGTTGGTGTCTATATCCGGTTTTGTTTAACAAAATTGATGCCTGTCTTACGAAAGACGGGTTGCAAGGTTTGAAAATAGGTTCACAAGGTGTGAGCCATAAAAAAGGTTTGATACATAATTCTTGACTTCTTTAAATTGGCAGAAAACGTATAATTTTGTCTAGCTTGTCAACGATAAACGAAAGCTGACTAATAAAGTATGTTTAAGATAATCTAGCATGTGTAAAAGAGTCCGTTCATGACGGATGTTCTTTGTCGAACAAGTCTGAGAGTTTTGTAGGTGGTGGTGCTTAGAAAATGATATGCATCTATTGAAAGTAGCTAGAAAAAACTTTCATTAAGACAGCAGCAGACAGCAATAGGTCTATATAGATTGCTGTCTGTGATGCGCCTTTTTCTTGGCTCATTTTTGGAATTTTGGTGTCTTGTGCTATATCTGGTTTTGTTTAACTATATTGATGCCTTATCTGTTCATGACCAGACATATCGAGACTTAACTTCATTTTACCAAAATACTGATCGACCTTATGATAAAACGAGTAACCTTTACAACTTGCTTAGAAAAGATACACAAGTCAACTTAATGAAAGTCGAATAAAGGAATTACTTAAGTTGCAGACCGAGAGGTACAAGTCAAACTCTTATAAGCAGATGACGCGGGATGCAAATTGCCTCCAGCTTTACCTTGAAGGCTTGAACCTGCAAAAGCAAACACCCAACATAAAATAAGTATTCCATTATCTGATAAACAACGTAATACATATGGCAACGCAAAGATTGTAAAAGGACAGTAACTAAAGGTTACCCTTTTTAGTCTTTACGGTCAAAGTCTTCATCTACTATGAGCATCGTTTCACTTTGTTCACCCAGCTCAGAAGTGAATAGTTGTGTGGATCTCTAAGTAAAATCTGATGATGTAGGATCGATGCATTTGAATCAGTCAATGAAAAAGGTATTTCTTGTACTGACAGACAAAACTTCACAACATCATAGAAGGGCTTGAACTCGAGATATCCATGAAGAATATCATTAATAGTTTCATCATAATTTGGCGGACAACCACTCTTTTCCATTTTAAGTAACAACTGTCTTGCCTCTTTGAGCAGACCTCCTTTACACAGGCATCTAATCATCACCGTATATGTCTTAGAATCAGGTTTCAAACCTTTAACAGCTAACTTATGGAAAAGACGCCTTGCGGTATCGTACTTGAAGCATTTGGTTGCACCTTCAATGAGTATGTTGTACACATCAATATGTGAATTGAGCTTGTTGTCATCCATGTATTGGAACAAGGCCAATGAATCTTCAAAGGTATCCGTCTTTAGATACTGTCTATATGTTTCTTCGAGTGCAGATTCAGCTAGAGAATGTCTTTTAATTCTATCGGAAATATGTCCTAACCACAAGATGCGGTCATTGATCTCGTGGGTTTCGATTCCCTTTATAGTCAATTCAAAAAAGAAATCAGAAGCGGCATCTGGCATAAAATTCTTGTAATACCCATCCATCACCGTATTATAGGTATCAACATTAGCCTCGGCTCGTCTATAAATCAGCAAATCAAAAGTATTGCGTGCTTCGGCCATGTCACCTAGGGAAGAGTAACCGTCAATGAGTGAATTGAAAATGGCTATATCAGGGTAGCAACCGCTCTCAACCATGATGTCGATAACATCCTTTGCTTCTTGAATCTTACCTTGTTTGCAGAGTGCTTGGATGACTACACGAAAGGTTTTTGTATTCAAACGAATCTTTAGTTCCTGCATTTGTTTGAGCATCCTAGTGACCCCGTCCCAACGCCCCGTCTTAGAGAAGGCGTAGATCAAAGAGTTATACGTGTGGACATTGGGTTGGATGTTCTTTTGGGAGACCATTTCTGTAAAGAGGATGGAAGCATCATCAAGCCTTAAGTCGTTGCAAAAGCTGTGAATGAGTTTGTTATAGGGAAGGACATCAGGTTTACAACCTCGCGCGTCCATTAGCCTAAGCAAGCCGACGCTTGTAAAGTAATTCCCGGTCTTGCAAAGGGCATGAATGATGGCAGTAAACGTAACGGAATCGGGTTGGAAATAGAGTGGATGATGATGATGAGTAAACAGCGTTTTGAACAATCTTTGGGCCTCCAGAGTGAGATCATGTTGTCGGACGAAGCCCCTGATAATGGTATTAAAAATGGATAGTTGTAGGATACCACCTTTCTTAAGGCAAAAAGCTAACAGCGGATAAGCTAATAACGAAGAAGAAGAAGAAGAATCCAACAGCTTATTGAACTTACGGGCAGACGGGAGAGGGCGAGTATAAGCTAGCTTATAGAATTGTTTCTTAGCTTGTCTACTAGAGTCACACAATGAGTAGGAGTAGGAGTTGTAATTTCTTCTTCTAGCAGTATAAAAAGTACCTTGTTGAAATAATTTCTCTACAATTTGCTTCTGACCCATCATCGATGATTCTTCAAAATCTCCTCCTCCTTGTTTCTCTCTGTTTTTAGTTCCTCCTTTTCTAATCAACGGCCAGGATCTTCTCTTCTCTTCTCTTGTTCTACTTTTCTACTTTTTTCAGCATCCCCCTTCCTTCCTTAATTTAGATATTATAGTACATTGCAATTATCTGTCCTTCTAGTTTCAAAATTACCCTTTCAAATGTTGTTCTTTTTTTCTTTTTTGTCAGAGTCCGAATAAGATGTGTCTCTTTCTTTCTTGATCTGCTTCTCCAACTCGATCTTTTTGTACCCTTGCTTCTTCTGCTAATGTTTCTCTCTGTTTTTAGTTCCTCCTTTTCTAATCAACGGCCAGATCTTCTCTTCTCTTCTCTTCTCTTGTTGTACTTTTCAGCATCCCCCTTCCTTCCTTAATTTAGATATTATAGTACATTGCAATTATCTGTCCTTCTAGTTTCAAAATTACCCTTTCAGATGTTGTTCTTTTTTTTTAGTCAGAGTCCGAATAAGATGTGTCTGCTGAAAAACAATAACGCATCATAAAATACTCAGCTCTTTCTTTCTTGATCTGCTTCTCCAACTCTATCTTTTTGGACCCTTGCTTTTTCTGCTAATGTTTCACGTAATGCTTCTTCATCAAGAAGCAACTGATGTTCTTCTTCCTTAGTAAGACGAAACTCAGCAGATACCTCGTATTCTTCAACACGGCTCTCTGGTTCGTCAAGTATAGCATCAATATTAGGAACCGATGATCCATTCATCGGGTTTGGGTAAGGTTGTGGGGGGTTGATACAGGGACTTTTTCCGGCGTGGATGGGTTGCTTTCATTTGCTTTTCGTTTGATTTGTTTCTTGTTTCCAAAAGTGTTTGTTTGAGACATGTTTGGTAGTGTGTTTTGTATATGAGAAAATGCAAGTACTATTTATAGAGAAAATATAGCCGTTACACAATGAAAATATAGCCGTTACACAATGAAAATACATGGCCGTTACAAATTCAAAGTAAACTACGAAATTATAATTGCGTCACGAAAATAATAAAATACAATACATAAATTCAAATGAAACTTTAAGAAATTCAAATTAAATTACTTAGGATCCCAGATTGAGTTAGCTTCCATTTCTTTTTCTATCTTAGCTGCTTTTCGAAATAAAGCATTATGCATCTCATAATCTTTGTCTGATGATTTCTTCAAAAATTTGATGAACGAATCACGGCTTTCTTTAGGAATATCAGTGCATTTTTCTTATGCTTCCTGCAAGTCAAATTTAGCAGTGGATGCACTTTCATATTGGAGTGCCAAATCGATTATCGCTTTTTGTCGAACGCCGTCTTCTTTAATTAGTTTATTAACCATTGTTTTGATTTCATC
Source organism: Glebionis coronaria (assembly GCA_025667525.1). Taxonomy (NCBI): domain Eukaryota; kingdom Viridiplantae; phylum Streptophyta; class Magnoliopsida; order Asterales; family Asteraceae; genus Glebionis; species Glebionis coronaria. The sequence continues at coordinate 19,901 of JANFOE010003288.1, forward strand.
AAAATTGTGTGGAACTGAACAAGACATGTTATTTGGTGATTTGGAATTAATTTTGAAGTTAATTAAGAATTTTGTAGGTAAAAATGTGAATTTTGTACTGTATTTATAAAGGAAAGGGGATAAAAAAAATATAAAAAAAACATTTCAAAATATACAACGTTGATATATATAAGTGGGGCCCATTGTTTTTTTTTTTTTGTTTTTCTTCCTCACTTGGCTGGTGAAGGTGTGTTTGGCGAGGCTTTGGCAAGCTACAGGGGTGTCCTGGCGAGCTTTGGCGAGCTGCCAGGTAGGACTGGCGAGCGTATATCGCCACCATACCTAGCCCTCGAATAAGGCAATTTTAGTCATTTCAGTTAAAACAATGACGAAATCGGACCCAATGTTTCTCCACAACCATGATTGACGGCTGACTGGACCGGACCTAACCGAAAAACCCAACCAACCAGACCGAACATATTTGGTTTTCAATCCGGCCCTGTCCGGTTTGGTCTTGAGCAAAGCATGCCATTTCACTTTAATCAATGACGAAATCAAACCCCACAAGCATGACAGACGGCTGACTGGACCGGACACGAAAAACCCAACCAACCAGACCGAACATATTCAATCCGGCCATGTCATTTTCTCTCTTGAGCAAAACCGGTCATTATCCTTTTTTTTACATCGGACCAAACCGAATACCTAACAATATAGAGATAACTTAATCATTTCAGTTCAGTCAATGACGAAATCGAATCTCGGGTTTCCTCACTGCAAGGATGAGCATAACAGACCGCAAACCGGACCGAACGGACAAACCCGACGAGTAAGCATATTGCGGTCCGGTCCTCTTCCGTACTTTCTCTCATATTCGGTATTAAATCCGGCTCGGTCCGGTTCGGTCTTGAGAAAAACCGATCATTATACTTTATTGGATCGGAACCGCCATGACCTGAACCAAACCGTTCGGTCCAATCCTCAATCTTCTATTTTGGACAAAGTTTGTTTTCGATGTGGTCCGATCCTTGTCGGTGTAGTTCGGTTCTCGAACCAAGATAATAACTACCTCACAAAGGGCGACTAACATATTCGGTCCGATTGACTGGACTGAATATATTATTGTTTGGTCTTCAGTTCGTACTTTTTCTCATATTTGATCTTTTATCAGGATTGGTTCGATCTTGAGAAAAAGTGGCATCTTATTAGACCGGACCAAACCGACAAACGAATGAACGGAACGATCCAGACATGCACTCAACCTTCCGGTCCGCTCCTTAGTTAAGTGATTTGGGCCAAGGATTTTCACTCGCAGTTGTCACGAAACGTCTATATGTGTTCATATTGCACGAGTCGTAAGTATTATTTTTCAACCACGCGTTATTACGGGATCATCGTGTCAATGGTAATAAAGTTTAATACATAAGTAACATCGGTCCTTGTGGTTCGGCACGTGGCCATTGGTTTAACACTCGAACGCGGGGGCAGAGCTAGTAAGGGGACTTGTGGGTGCTAAGCATCCCCTAATCAACCGATTTCACTTATTATTTATGTATATTACAATCAATTTTTCTATTATTTTCAACATTAAACCTCCCTTAACACTATGACTTTTTGTCTTAAATATGATCAACCTCCTTTAACTAAAAAATTTGGCTCCGCGCACGAACAAACCTTACATGTAAATATGTAATGCTCTACTTGGAGTGTGATGTTTTTATAAATGATTCACAACCCTTTATACATATTTTCATCGTCCAAATAAGTTAAGTGAACAACTTTGAAAATATAAATACACGTTGAGAAGATAAATAGAGAATATCCCGACAAATTAGCTCACAATGACGATCTTTTTATAAATATTTTTAGTAGGTATCTTGCTTATCAAGTTTGTTACTATTTTACCTATCAAGTTTATATTCACATTAATTTAAGGTGGTAAAAAAATTAAATCAAAATAAACTCATTAAAAATTGAAATAATATTAAAAGTTAATAAAATTTAGCAAAACGGATATTGAATTAAAAAGCACAAAATTTTAAGTATACTAGTTTAAAACCCGTGTAATACACGGGCTGTCTAATTTTTATTTTTTTTGTGAAAATGAATATGTTTTATTTTTTAGTTGTTTTATAAAATAAGTATGTACTATGCCAACTATAACTATACTGACCCCAAATCCCGTACAAAGGAAAAAGATATTATAAATTTAGATGAAAAAGTATGTTATTGAATGTTTAATATCATAAGTTAAAAATAAAGTGTAATATCAAAATCTCTTTTAGGTTTATCAACAAAATATACATGGAAAAACAAATGGCGCCAACATTGAGCCAAAACAAAATTTGACTCTAAAATACTACACTCTACAAATATACTGTATTTCAATGAAAATTACTTAAAAACATAAATCCAACAAAAATAAAAGCAAATAATCACAAAAAGGGTTTGTAAATACATAAATGCAACTGACTCAAAACAAAATCACACCACCTTCCATCATAATCATCTTGTAGCTTGCAAGACCCAAGCTTCTTAAATCACACTACTCCCATGTCTTCTTCATGTTTATTATTCAATATGGCTCCTCAAATAGCTTTCATGTCAGCCTATTGCAGTGTAGTTTAAGTAAAATCATCAATCACTTTATTAATCTGTTTTCTCCACAACAGAAAAGAACAGACATAAACAATGAAGGGATTTATGAAGTTTTAAAAAGAGATTTTTCCAATGCACCTTTACACCACCAATAAGAGGGAGGAAACTTAATACAGATGATGCATATACAGGTGTAATATACGCACTATCTTTTTTAGAAAAATAATCAATAATCAATACAGTGGCAACATAATAGTAGATGTACTTTTGTTCCAAGTAGCTAATTATTGCGTACCACATCAACATCATGACCCGAGCAAAAACCTTTGATCGATAGTAGAATAGATAGGTGTGCATCGATGAAACCTTTTGTACTTATTTGAGTTGAGGTTATAATCAAAAAGAGACCCGAGACATACACAACACTGAACCATTAGGAGTAGGATGACGCTTTTCAGTTCCATATTTTGTAACGACTAAGTTTAGTTCATGTTAATATTCACTTTCACCTTTTTCCGGTCAAAATCATTCAGCAACAAAAAAGAAAAAAAATTGTACTTGGAGCTTTTACTAAAGTCGCCAAGCTATATAATTATTATTAGCATCTGATATGAAACAAAACTAAAGTTTACAACTTACTAAGTGAAAGAATATAAATTAATACCTAAGATTTTAGAACATTTAATTTGCAAAACCTTTTTTAGATATAAGCATTGAAATCAAAACACTTGCTAAATGATGCTACATGTTAGACTTCATACTCATTTTCACGGCTGTTCTCACAAGCACTTTCAAAAGTACCTAGTTTGCACATATAACCAACCAAGATGAAAACATGCCTTTATTTTAAACATTTAACAAAAGGTATTATATCATAATTTTATCTAATCTAAGTGTATTCTCATAAGGAATAAGCTCATAAGTTGTTTGGACTAAAAAAAGAAACTTATGTTGTGTAGTTTAGCTTACCCAAACACTCGCTAAACAACAATGGAATTAACATATAGTAACATTTAATCGGACAGGACCAATGCGGAGCTACATTTGGTTTCGGTCCACGATCCAGTGTTTTAAGCCAAAACGGTTTTTAGACCGGTCCGATTTAGCGCAAATAACTAAACTGTAACACTTCTTTATTATGATATTTGATAAACCACTATCAATTATTCACGATCTAAGAAAAATATATATAGTCGCCAACATGGGCAGGTTAGTAAGTGGGTCAAAATGGGTCATTATCAACTGACTTGAAAGGGGTCGCAATGGCTCACTAACAACACTTCACATTTGGGTCTTTTACATTTACAAACAAAAAATTCATAGATGTAGTTGGCATCAAATTCTGATATTTTACATTGTGATTTTGTGTCTTCTTTGTAGTTTTTTAAGTTGAAACGAAAACTAAAAAAGGTTCAAGGAAAGAAGAAGCTGACCTCAAAAATTTATATATATGTGTATAGCTTAAATATGTGATTAACCAAACCAAATGATAGTCATCAAAACCTTCAGATGTTGTACCTGTAACATTAACAGATGAGTAATCTCCGATGAATACGATCTGGTTAGTCCTAATTGAAGAATCAGTACTGAATAATAAGGACATTGGAGCTGGTTAGAAAAAAGTAAATAAATCAATAAAATAAATGCAAGCAAGTAGTATTACATAAAACTTTTACTCAAATACATTTTACATTCAAGTATTATTTCATAAATATCGATTGCAACTGTCATTCGAACCAGGGAATTATACAGATGAATCTTAAAAGGATGCAAACACTTAAATATTCGAAGCATTTCAGGTCAAAATCATTTAATTTCACTTTGCTACTCATTTGTCTTTGTTCAAAGGTTACTTGTAACATTTAACAAAAGTAACCGGATGATTCCTTTATTCATTATACTACATACTATTTTTCATGTAACCAAATTTCATACGATATAAGCCAAATAAAATATCACCAAACCTGATACGTCGCCTTTGTGTCAATTTTAAAAGCTCTTTGCATCTCACTATTAATCCTTCTCGGAAAGTATTATAGATAAAAAGCCTTGACATCTAATGAAAAGACATATCCAGGAGTTAGTTACACCCATTGTTAGAAAGCACCGTCTTAGAAAAGGTCAGAATTTGATAAAAATGACCATGTAGTTGACATTATAAAAAACTACACAAACATAGTCTAGCTACGGGCATTAAACTATAAGTAGTTAAGCACAATTTTTTAACATGGGTATTGCAATATGATTAAAAGAATATCAAATTTAAACTCAAAAATGCAGCTTAAAGATATTATATAATGTCATTGCAGCAAAAAAAACATAGCCACATATTGTCAAATGAACTCTGAAATTGAATCACAATGATACACGTCAAAGGTAGCATAAAAATGATTTGGCGAAGGTCTCCTCACCAACCATTGGGATCCAAAACTGGTTAAGTGAAACACAAAAAACACACACAGAGGTATACACAAATTACACGTGAAAAAAATGAAATTATCCTTACAATAGTTATCAGGGTTATAAATTTTGTTAAACTCTTGAAAACAACTTAATAGTTAAGATTGCAGCTTTTAGTGAGTGATGCCTAACAAATCATTCCTTCCTCTTTAGTACATCATTATTTGGATATCAGAAAAAACCTAATAATTCTTGCCATAGAACCACTTGATCAAAGAAATATGCAAGTATTTTTGTAACTAATAACAATGCTATATACTATGTCAGCCAAAGTAATGAAAATAAGATAACATGTTAAAAAAATTACCAGTCAATATTAGAAAATAAAATATCACATATTGTTGTTCGTTTGGGACAGTAACCTAATGAAAAGTCATCTTCTAAAATCTTGCATTTCAAGTGACTTCCAAACGAACACGTATTAGTTTTTTTAATCAAAATTATAGTCTATTAACTACGACTTATTATCTTTTACGATTGCAATAAAAGTTTGAAAGAAAGAATTAATGTTGCAAGAGTTAAAAGCTTCAAGATAGAGCAATCAACCTTATCTTTTACCAAATTAAAGATAATCAACCTTATTCTACCAACTTAAAGATGTGATACCGTATAACCTTTTTCAAGTAGTAAAAGTTAACATTATGTTAACTAAAAGAAAAGCAAAATATAACAATATGTTAACTAAACGAAAAGTAAAGGACCACCTTTCTCCGTAACAAACAGGATTACAGACCAGCACTTTTACTTCCGGAACTTAGGACCCATTCTGCTAAAACATTTACCTATAAACCTGCCAAAGTATATCAAAAACATATTCAGAAAATATCATGTGATGGTAACCACTGCTTAAAACCCTAACTAAAATCTGAACAATTTAACATAATAAATTAAACATGAACCCTAAACAATATAAGTAAAATCTGAACAACTGTTACATGCGAGTACTTTGCATTTGAAGAATGGATAAAAAAAATTCTAGTTAACCAATTTCCTCACAAGAATTTTCACAAACACCTTCTATAGTCCTACTCTAGAAGTAACATGTAAGTAAATATAATCAACCAAAGTAGTATGTAATAGACTATCGTGTTAGACAATAAACACGACCAAAACACACCTGATCCATAGCACCTCACTCAATGTTTAAGCTTTAGCTGCAACGGTGCAACCCATCTCAGAAATCCCAACACAAACTAAAATGTATATAAATCAAGAATCAACAATCGAAAACTAAAAGAAAGGATGATTTTGATTATAAAAACGTGACTTTATAAGATCTCATGAACATTACCGAAGTTTGATAATCCTGTGGTCGGTCCAAAATGGCATCAGAAAGAAAATGAAGCAGCAGAAATACTGGTTTTGGGGAAGAGAATACACACAGACTAAAGAATCCAAAAATTTGTATTTCAAATGTCCAATGTTTTGAAACCCGGGTCGACCCGGCCGGTTCAACCGGTTGAACCGGTTCCGGCCGAAAAAACGGGTCAAATTGACCCGGGTCTTATATTTTGGAAACCCGGTGTGACCCGGCGGGTTTGAAGCGACCCGGGTTGACCCGGTTCGTGTGACCCGGCCGGGTTTTGATTTTTTTCGATTTTTTTGTTTTTTTTTTCGTTTTTTTCGCGATATAATTATACGTATTTGTAACGTAACTTTGTTTTTACGTGTTATATTTGTTAGTAAATGGTGTTTAGGCCAAATGTATGAAATATTCACGATTTATATTTATATATATATAGTGATATTGAAAATATATAAATAAATTTTTTTAATTGAAAATCGGGTCGACCCGGCGGTCCAACCGGTTGAACCGGTGACCCGATGACCCGGTGACTCGACCGGGTTAATTCAAAACCCGGGTTTTAAAACATTGCAAATGTCTTTTAATCAAAATCAGACGCTTCTTCCAAAGCACCTCCTTAATTAACCAATCACCATAATTGGAAAAATATAACCCCTAAAACTTTTTAAATTCCAAATAAAATAAAACAATTTCACATATATACATCATCTTTTATAATATTTAATTTAAATAACCAATAACATAACTACACCTATTCAAAAATGACATAAGCAAAAACCCTTGTTTAATAGTACTAGACGAATACCCGCGCATAGCAGCGGAATTGCCTAGCGGCAGATAGTTAACGATACGCTATGTCGAGGTAAGATTAAATTACAATGCAAAATCTCATAACATACAACATACGATAATACAACTTTAGAAAACATGTCAAACAAGCATGTATCTCTACTAAAAACTTGGTTTCACTAAAACGTTGGGAGCATATCAGCAAATTCATAACTGATTTAATACCAGAAAACAACTACTTCAACTAAAAAACTAAACATTTTCCGCTCACATAACAATATCCAAGAAGGTAGTCCATAGCCTTACAACTTTGTTTAGTTGTGCTTCGTGTCTACTTCGGGCGGTAATACTCAGTAGCAAATCATCATCTTTGTGCCCTTTTTCCTTTATTTCTTCGATTTTGGCCACCAAGGCTGTTTAAAAAGACACAAGAATATTCTTTAAATATATACAAGAAAAGGTGAAAATTTAAAAGCAATCTTAAATTTCAATATACGGGTCACTGAACCAAGCATATAATATTTTCTCCTAACGCATCGTGTCAAATAAATAAGCTTTAAAGGAAGCGATTTCAATGCGCTAAAAGTCACACATAAATGTTTATAAAAACTTGTGGGCAGAAAGTGGTCATGAGTAACCTATCCGCGTTTTGGCCCATACAAAAAAATGACCTATTTTGACAGCTTACCCAACGTGTCTGACCAACCAATTTTACCTAACACTTATTCTATTATAAAAGATACCGAATAAATGTTTTAGTTTCATTGTCCAATGATAAAAATGTTTTAGTTTCATTGTCCTATGATGAGTGATAACTTAATTATGAGCACTTAATTAAAAAATACAAATGTCTAACACTTATTCTATTATAAAAGATATTGAATACTTCGTAAAATTCGCTTGACTTTATTTCTCTTTAAACGGAGTACTCTCTCCGTCTCAAATTATTATTCATTGAAAAAAAACATTCAGTTTAAAAAAAGTGTCATTTTTATACCTTTTTTTCTCTTACTTTTTGAGTAAACACAATTTTACCTTTAATAATTAATTTAAAATCATTTTAAAGTTTGTAATTATTATTTCAACTAAAAGTAATGTATTAATCTCGATCTAAACTTTCCACTTTTGTTAAAAAAAATCACCTATTTTATAAATGGACAGTTAATTTAAGGCAACCCGAGAAAAAATGAATTATAATTTTGAGACGAAAGTAATACACTAATTGATAGGAAAAAGTGGCGCTAGACTTTTGTTTGATTTTGATTTTTGAATGATCGAAGTTGTTCGAATATTGTTAATTGTGTTTTAAGCTTAAAAACAAAAAGTTTTAGATGTCCAAAAATATGTATGTATTTTTGGTCTTGGCTAGACAAAAAAAAAAGAATTTAACTATTGAGAATAGTCATTAGTATTATTGTCATGGTGGTCTAATTCAAAATAATACTCCCTTCATATTTCATTTAAAAAATGTAATTTAATAAAAATATTGTTTTTTCAACTTGTTATATTTTACTTTTTACATAATAACAATTTTACTATTAATCAATTAATTTATATTGCCCTAAAGTTTTAAGACAGTATAAATTGCTCACTTGTCTAAAATTTGTAAAGATATGACACAAGCCAATACAAAAATAAAAGGGATAAAATACAGTATCAAATTTCCAGTTCACGTGATCTTTTTTTTTTGAACATTAGGTCCCGTGATCCCAACCAGGCTTTGTTCTTATTATAGCATGCGTATCAAATACGAAGAGAAAAAGAAGATCAGTAATCAACTTTTGTGTTAGTTCAAATTTCAATGTTGTCTATCTTGCTAGCTACTGTGGTACTTCCTTTTACTTTTGTGAGATTTTAAACTAAGCGCCTATTTAAAATGCAACACCAATTCTAAACAATATAGAGTATGCAGTAATGCGACCAACAAAAGAAATTTTGAGCCTTTATGCCTTACACTCAATATACTCACATACTTATAGCATTTTTATTTATGTCTTTTTTTACTGACTTGATGCATTGCTTAAATCTTTTGCGACTAACTCTAGAAAGCGACTAATTCTTTGTTGAAAATGATGTTTATCATAAGTTAATGTCTACAACATAAAAAGGTTTAATCGTTTTTTATCCCTCACCAATCTTCTGTTGGAAAAATAAAGCAATAACTTGGTTTATTTATCGAAAATGCACAAAGCAACTATTCTTTATACATCACATTTCTCGATAAAAACTACTGTATATTACATCCCTTAATAAGCGTGCAACTTGAAAGTCTTCAACCATTTTGAAATGTTCCATGTCTTGACTTATTTAATCGATGTATTTTAATTCAAATTATAATTTTCTATCACAATCAATGTCACAGTTTGTACTTTAGGCATTAAAAATAGATATGATCACAAACTCATTTGTAAAGCTATGTTCATAATCTCCTTTTCGCATATACAAAGACGGAACGAACAACACGTTAACAACCTCGAACCTAGAAGCGAAGAGAACTCCCAAACAAATTGTTAGTTTTTCTACAATCCATCGTCACTTGAACTTGAAATAAAAGATTAGATATTTCCTCTTTTCTACAATCCAAGTAAAGCCACATCAAATCTTTACGCTTGTGAATAATTGTCGTCTTTATATTTTTTAACAAAGCAAATCAAAAGCACCCTACCATCCTCATAATCTATCATCACTGTATCTTTATTTATTTTTGAAAAAAACACGTCTCTTGCACAAAGTCAGGAAATCTCACATAACAAAGTAGCTATAATTATAATTATAAAAAGAAGGAAAAAACATATTTTTGCAAAAACCATCAATAAAGATCCGTAAAAAAAGCAATCCAGATCTAAAAAACCCCTATACAAATGTTTGAACCAACTAATTAAACAAATATATTAG
>JANFOE010003289.1:0-40389 GCA_025667525.1 Glebionis coronaria
AAAAAACATATGGTGACCAAGTTAAATACATACTACTGGTTTTCCATGTCTTGTGGATATTTGAAAAAGTTCTAGTTTCTGAGAAGTGTGTGCTTTGAGTAAGAAGTACTGTATCTAATAAGCATACTTCTTGGCAACTTTGGCAGCGAGCTTGCTCTGACCAACTGATACACGCAACTTCCCATTTCCAGCCTGTCCAATCATACAATATCCTTCTCCTAACTTCCTGTTTTATATAGTAGCAGGCAAGGAAAATCCTCGTAATGAGATATAAAAGTCCAAAATCATTATCAGAAAACCATAAGGTGTAAACAACACAAGTTTAAACACTAAAATGGCCAAAATAAACCAAAAAACACATACATGTTCCTATCATGTGTAACACTCTCATTTTTCGTATCGGTACAGCGGAAGGGTCTTTCAGAGTGTTACGGGATAGCACAATAACTCCAATCATAGACAACACATAAAAATTTGTTGTACAAGGTTTAACAAACATTCATTCGATAAAAGTTTCAAAAGCGTACAACAGGTCCCAAATTATACAGGTCATTAAGTTTACAAAACACAGATCGAATGAACATTTTTAATATTAAGTGTGGGCCATCAGAGTTGATCTCCATCCGGATTACCTTCAAGCACCTGAGATAGAGAACATGCAAAAATCATATCAGCGAATGCCGAGTGAATTCATAGAGTTTAATGAAAAACCGTTATATAAAACAATCATTTACATTCATTTAAAATCAGAACACAAGTATAATATCGGAAGTAAGTCCACATATTGCTAGTCAGGCAATATATAAATCAAGCATACATCTGAAACCGTCCATGAGACCGCAGTCTCTATATTACCATGATAGGTAATATATTCATCGTTAATAGCGTCGTATCATATCGTTTATTATTTATGTTTTATAGCATACATTGTATAGGTTGTAGGATTATTATTAGCCGCATGACATTGTTACCTTACTGTGAAAACAGCGGGCCGCGAACCCGACGAACAATTTGCCCATCTAAGTTAGCGTGTCATCACAAAATCACGCTATGGAATCTTCTCATACATAAATTCGCTTACCAATCAATGTGGTACGACGGGGATCAACCCGTCAAGGCGCGAACTGGGGTGATCGTCCCCAAATAGTACTATCAAATGCATAAGCGTCTACCAAAACCCGGTAGTTCACAATTCATGCTAATGGGACTTTAAGTGACATAACCTAACTACTAATAATCCTTTTAGTCTCGAATATAGGGTCATAGCATCATTCGGGTCCATATCATTTAGCATACAATCGGGACTACTTGTGTTCTATTTTTATAAAAATCTAGCATGTTATCTCCCTCGCGGGTTTACAAATCATTTTATAAAACATTTAAAAAGAGTGCGAGGCTATGAACTCACGTTGTTAATGAAAGGCGGATTATCGGCTACGGGCGTGCTTCGGTCACGGAAACCTATATAAATAATAATCGGTCTTAGACTCGGTCCAATGACTTTTATCAAAATAACAATATACATATGATGATTTTGTACATATGATGATGATCAAGTGGGTTTTATACATCCTTGTTTACTCATTTTAGTGTTTACGTTTTGGTAACGTCTTACTAGTTTCACTAGTTTTACCTATTTTAAGTCCATTAATTCTTTTATAAGTTCTTTTACTTGTTTTTACCCATTTTATACCTATATGATCAGTATATATATTTTTCATGTTGGGCCCAAATGGGTTAAGCCCAATAAGCTCTTTTTACAAGTATTTATCTTATTAAGTCTAATTATTAGTCCAATAGGTTTAGTTAGCTCGTAAATGTCCGTAATTCTTATAGTTCGGGTTTTATCGGTTTTTACTTGTATTAGTTACTTATACATCAATATACAACTTTTATAAACTTTACATTAGACGGGTTTGGTCGTCTAAGTTTTATTTGGCGAAAAACGTTAATTTTACGGCGATAGCCGAAAAAGTCGTAAAAATCAAGTTTATAGTTTTTATTACTTATAAATATTATTTTTACCACCATTTATCTAATTTACCCATTTAATTAACCTTTTATACATTTATATAAATAAGTTTTATAAGTTAGTGGGTTTATATTTTACATTTTATAAATTATAATGTGAGTGCTTATATAATAATAATAAACATTATTTCCAAAATCTGATTTTTAACTTCATATTCACCATTTTTATCATATCTAGAGTTCTACAATGACTTAGAAGCTCATTTTTGGATTAAAAATTCTTCATAATATGTGCTACATATAACTTAGTTATAGCTACTGCCCCATTTTGAGTTTAAGTTGCCTTAACAGTCCCTACAAAACTGCTTATTCAGATTACACCACCTAACTTGTTTTTATCATATCTCACTCATTATTTTGATTCCATTGCATGGCCAACTCTCACATGTGTATAACATCATCTACTTACTGTAAATAGATCAAACCATGCAATTTTATCAGTTCATCTTTTAGTTATCTACTGTTTTTATACAGCCAACTAAATGGTCAAGATTTTAGCTTCATTTTTTATAGTTATCATCATTTTTAAGCATATTTATCAACACTTGATCCCCACACAACATTTTTATCATCATATATACATCATATACATATACAAAATGAAAGAAAATACATTTGTTCTTTACAAAATAATAAGAGAAAAATGTAGAGGATGATCTTCTTTACCAATCCAAGTGGATTTCTTGTTTTAGGAAGGCAAGAACTTGATGAACACAACAAGTATCTCCAAGACCATCAAATATCAAGAACATAAGTTTGGAAAATCAGCCCTAGGACACAAGCAAATCACCTCCAAAGTTGTTAATATGGCCACCAAATGATCAAGGCTTCAAGAGAACACCTTATAGGACTAGTAAACATGTGGTTTATGGCTAGAAAAGATCAATGATGGTGTTTATTAGCTTATTTGGGACGGCAAGAGAGGGAGAGTTGAGAGGATTTTAGAGGTGGTTTGCATGTAGGAAATGATAGGAATGAAAACAACTTGCTAGTTTTGTTTTAGTGGAGAAAGGTTAGCTTAATGTGTAAGCATATGCTTACACATGTTTGTAAGCTAGCTAAGACTTGATGCCACATATGTGTGGTGGTGTCAAGTTGTCCGTCCAATATTGCTAGTGGGGTGGGGCAAAGTGTTTTGTCCCATCTCACTAGTTTACGGGTATTTCTTGATTCTAGTTTTCTCGATTTGCGTGCCTCGGGTCGTTTTACGAAAAACGTTTTTATAAATTATGAATCACCGTCACAAAACGAATCCAATAAAAATTGTTTCATCAAAAACGGAGTTCAAAAACGTAAATACGTAATCCTAAGGTTTCCGGTTTAGTCGTAAAGACGCCAAATTATGCACGTAAGCCCAAATTTAAATCCGTAAATTGTGAGTTCGTCAACCAACACAAAATAAGTTTCAAAATATTATACGAGAAAAATATTTCACTACCTGAAAATGTTAGATTTGTCACAGCTTTTCCTCCTAAAAGGGATCAACGTCCTCGTGATCCATTTCATTTGGATGTCCGTTTCTTATTGAAATCGAAGAGGTGCGGATATTTCTTCCACATTTCATCCTCTCGTTCCCATGTATACTCCGGTCCATGCTTTGAATTCCATCGGATCTTGACAATAGGTATCCGACTTTGTTTCAGTTGCTTTACCTCACGGTCCATAACTTTCTATGGGCTCTTCGATAGAATGCAACTTCCCATCTATTCGAACCTTACCTAACGGAATTTTCTCATCACTCACTGCTAGACATTTCTTCAGATTAGATACATGGAATGTGTTGTGAACACCATGAAGTTCTGGGGGTAACTCTAGTTTGTAAGCCACCGGGCCTACTTTAGATAAAATCTTAAAGGGTCCAATATAACGGGGATTCAATTTTCCTCGTTTTCCAAATCTTATAACGCCTTTCCATGGCGATACCTTCAGCATTACTCGGTCACCCACTTCAAACTCCATTGGCTTCCGCCGCACATCCGCGTAACTTTTCTGTCTACTACGGGCAGTCAACAACCTCTTCTTAATCTGAACTATCATCTCCGTAGTCTCCCGGATCAATTCCGGTCCCGTGAGCTGGGTATCCCCAACTTCACTCCAACATACAGGAGATCTACACTTCCTACCATACAAAGCTTCAAACAGTGCAGCCTTAATACTAGAATGGTAAACTATTGTTATACGAAAACTCTGCTAACGACAAATGTTTATCCCAATTCTTACCAAAGTCTAACACACAAGCTCTCAACATATCTTCCAGTGTTTGTATCGTCCTTTCACTCTGCCCATCAGTCTGGGGGTGATAAGCAGTGCTCATATCGAGATTCGTTCCCAAAGATCTTTGGAGAGATTTTCCAAAAATTCGATGCGAATCTAGGATCTCGATCTGAAATGATCGATACAGGCACTCCATGCTTGCATACAACATTATCAAGGTATATTCGAGTCAGCTTCTCCAGTGAGAACTGCTCCTTAACCGGAATGAAGTGTGTTGATTTGGTCAGTCTGTCGACAATAACCCAAATCGAGTTGTTTCCAGATGATGTTCTAGGAAGCTTGGTGATAAAGTCCATCGTAATTCGCTCCCACTTCCATTCAGGAATCTTTGGTTGTTGAAGTAGTCCTGATGGCTTTTGATGTTCAGCTTTAACTCTAGCACAAGTCAAGCATTGAAGAACATACATAGCTATGTCAGCTTTCATATTCGGCCACCAGTACAACTTCTTCAAATCATGGTACATCTTATCAGATCCCGGATGAATGGAATACTTAGATTTATGGGATTCTAACATAATCAAGTCTCTTAATCCTCCAAACTTAGTATCCACATACGACCTCTTAAACATTTCACTCCATCAACTCTAACCTCTAAAGGATCTCCTTCTCCTCGGAACCCTTCATTAACAAAATTCTCCTTCTTACAAGCTTCTATTTGCGCATTTCTAATTTGCTCAGGCAAATTATTGTGCACGGTCAAGACTAGAGAACGCACCCTGATAGGCTCTCTATCTTTCCTACTTAACGCATCAGCAACAACATTGGCTTTTCCTGGGTGATATTTTATATCACAATCATAATCACTTAACAACTCTATCCATCTTCGTTGCCTCATGTTCAATTCCTTCTGGTCGAGAATATACTGTAGGCTTTTGTGATCGGTGAATACCGTACACTTGGTGCCATACAGATAATGTCTCCATAACCTAAGAGCAAAGACCACCGCTCCTAGCTCAAGATCATGAGTAGCATAATTCTCCTCATTCTTCCTCAATTGCCTAGAAGCATAAGCTATCACTTTCTCTCTCTGCATCAAAACAGCTCCATAACCTCTAAGAGATGCATCACAATACACTACAAAATCTTCACTCCCGTCGGGTAATGATAAGATTGGCGCACTACATAATTTTTGCTTCAATATCTGAAATGCTCCATCTCATCACTTCCCCAAACGAAAGGTTTATTCTTCTGAGTAAGCTTAGGTCAAGGGTTTAGCTATCAAAGAAAATTCTTTAATGAATCGCCTATAATAGCCAGCTAATCCTAAGAATTGTCGCACTTCCGTTGGCGTTGTTGGTGCAGACCAATTCTTAATAGCTTCAACCTTTGCGCAGGATCAACATGAATTCCATCTCTGTTAATCACATGACCAAGAAATTGCACAGAATCTAACCAGAAATCACACTTCGAAAACTTAGCATACAACCTTTCATCCTTCAACAACTTCAAAACAATCCTCAAATGTTCTCTATGTTTCATCTTCATTCTTAGAATAGATTAGAATATCGTCAATAAACACCAATCACAAATTTATCCAAGTAGGGCTTGCACACTCGATTCATTAAATCCATGAAAACCGCAGGTGCGTTAGTTAACCCAAATGGCATTACTTGAAATTCATAGTGTCCATAACGAGTTCTAAATGCAGTTATAGGGAATATCTTCTTCACGGACGCGAAGTTGGTGATATCCTGACCGCAAATCTATCTTAGAATACACACTAGATCCTTGCAGTTGATCAAACAAATCATCAATCCTAGGTAAAGGATATCGATTCTTAATTGTCAACTTATTCAGTTCCCTATAATCAATGCACATACGAAAAGATCCATCCTTCTTCTTAACGAACAAGACTGGAGCTCCCCAAGGCGATGAGCTCGGTCGAATAAAACCTTTATCAGACAACTCCTTAAGTTGCTCAGATAACTCCTTTAATTCAGAAGGGGCTAATCGGTAAGGCGCACGTGCCACCGGTGCAGCACCAGGAATTAAATCGATTCGAAACTCTACTTGCCTTATCGGTGGAAGTCCGGGTAAATCTTTAGGAAATACCTCAGGAAATTCACAAATAATAGGTACATCTTCCAATCGTTTCTCCCTAGACTCATTCCCGGTCACTTGAGCTAAAAATAACTCACAACCGTTCCTGATGTACTTTTGGACTTTAATACATGAAACGATTTTCAAACGGGATTCACCTCGACTACCATCAATTATTAACGTCCTATTCCTAAGAGGAATCTTAACCTTCTTCTCTCCACATAAAATAGTAGCATTATTCAACGACAACCAATCCATACCAATAATAATATCAAAACTACCTAATTCTATCAACATCAAATCAATCGGAAAGGAATGGTTCAAGAGATTTAGAGAGCATCCTTCTAATAGCTTATTAGTCTTTCACTAATTTACCATCAGCCAATTCCACCTTGTAACTGGTACTTATCTCAACAGGTTCAATATCAATAAGGGCACTAAATTTAGTGGATACAAAGCTCCTATCGGCACCCGAATCGAATAAAGCAACAACATAATGATTGTTGAGTAAAAACGTACCGGTAACGACATTCGGATCCTCTTTCTTCACCTCAATTGTTTCCAAGTTGGTAGATACCACCCTGGGGGTTTCTTCCAGGTACAATCGCTTTCAACTTGGGGCATTCCGATTTCCTATGACCTTCTTCATTACAGTTGAAGCAAATGGTTCCCTTCTTACACCTTTCAACCTTGTGTCCAAGCTTTCCGCAATTTCGGCACTTCCAGCAGTCGCCAGCATGCCTCTTGTTGCCACACTTAGGACATCTATCATCGTTGCGCGGTGTGTTGTTGGTAAGAGCATTTGCATTCCCCTTTCTCTGGTTCTGACGGCGATTGAAATTCTTCCTATAATCACCTCTATCTACACGCTCACCGTCTCCCTTTCTTTTCTCACCAACACGGGCTTCATCTTCCTTATCCTGAATTATCTGTCCAATGAGTTGGTAAGCCATTCGAACAACATCATCAATGGTCAGTGGTTTAGATGATGTCACGTCCCCCCGGATATTCCTGGTCAACCCTTTCACATATTTCTCAATTCGGATCTCTTCGGGTTCAACCAATCGAGGACATAGCAAGGCCAACTCATGGAATCGATTCGTGTAACTATCAATATCCACACCTTTCATTCTCAGATGAATCAACTCTTGCTCTAACCTAATGATCACACTACGAGGACAAAACTCCAAAGTCATCCACTTCTTAATTTCAGCCCAAGGAGTAGCATTAGCAGCATCAAGACCCATGAAAGCAATTCTCTCGTTCCACCAAGTCAACGCACGACCTTTAAGAGTAGCCATAGCAAAAGTCACCTTATCTTCCTCCTTACATTTACTAATCCTAAACACCGATTCAATCTTCTCAATCCACTGGCTTAGTCCTACAGCACCTTCAGTTCCATTAAAAGGTAGAGGTTCACACTTCATGAACGTCACATAAGTACAGCCACCAACTTCAGGTGCATTCGTTCCAAGTCCTCCTACATCTCCTCCAGCATTAGCATTCACATTATTAGCATTCACATTCACATTAGTACCGCCAATTCCACTACCGCCAGCTCCACTACCGCCAGCTCCACTACCGTCAGCTTCATTTCTAGCATTTGCCATAAATTCAGTCATAGATGCGGTAACTTGCTCCGTAATAATCCTACATACATCATCCTCAGTCACAGCCTTCTTAGGCGGCATAGTTCTATAATTCCACAATTTCAAAGTATTAAGCATTCATCCAACAAAGGATTCATATAATATGGATCGAATTCATAATCAAGATACAAATAAGGCACAATATGGAATTCAAGACAAGATACATATTTCATTCGATCTGAAACAAAAGTATTGTCTTAGTACATCCATATCATAGTTCTAACACTATATACACTCAAAATTCGTGCCAAGTCTACTACTAACAAGTCGGTT
This sequence comes from Glebionis coronaria, assembly GCA_025667525.1. Taxonomy (NCBI): domain Eukaryota; kingdom Viridiplantae; phylum Streptophyta; class Magnoliopsida; order Asterales; family Asteraceae; genus Glebionis; species Glebionis coronaria. Next base: position 8,268 of record JANFOE010003289.1, read on the forward strand.
CAGTCAAAGCTACAAAAGCACAAAAGATATAAAGGTCACTACTAAATACAGACTGGTCTACTGAGAACCGCCAGATGGTCCATCATCCATCGTCTTCTGGATCTTCGCCGGACGATCACTAGACACATCTTCAGCTGGGCGCTTACGGATTACTCCTCTTTCAACCATGTCGGCATAAAATCTACTGTTCCAACCCACAGATATATTCAACTCCTTTTCAGCTTTCTCACGCATCGCACGAGCCACACTCAACTGAATCTCCATAGAATTCACCTTTCTCTTCATAGCAACATACTCACGGCTTTCCAACACCGATAACCTCCTAAAAGCCTCATTCAATCCACGCTCTACATCACTCAAATCCAAACTAAGCAATTCTCGCTCTTTCTCGCCAACCTTAGTCTTCGACTCCAAATAAGCAACCTGAGTCTGAACAACACCTAATCCAACCTCTGTCACACAACTCTTAACACGGGAAGCATCTAGATCACGTCTCAAGGCCCATGGTGCAAGACCATCAATATGAGTAGCCTCTCGAGTACTAGACGACTCTCCTATCTCACGTCTACGAGTAGCAATACCATCAGTACCGTAAGGTGCATCGTCATCCTCATCCTCCTCTGATTTAGAATCAGATTCAGACGATTGAGACATTTCATCCCTAGGTAACTCATCCTCAGAATCAGACAAACAAACTGGTGGGGGCAAAGGCTCGCCCTCTGGTACATCATACAGATAAATAAGCTCAGCTTCCTCATCGTCATCAACTTCAACATCTATACCTACATCCTCCTCGACATCCTCGTCGTCAATCTCATCATCTAAATCATCTAACCCAATCTCATCATTGTTCTCAATATCAGCATTCTCAATCTCCACATTCTCATTACCCACATTCTCAATATCCACATTCTCATTACCCACATTCTCAATCTCATTCTCTACTAAGTCAACCTGAGGGGCAATCTGATCTCCTAGTCCTAACTCGGGCTCGGGATCCTCAAATGGTTCCTCCTCGTCATCAATATCATAATCTACTAAGTCTAAATAAGGATCATCTTCTATATTAGGTTCGGGAATAGCATGGTTTTCTACAGGAATATTAGGGTCAGCCATGACAATCGCATTTATATATATATCTCGTATTAGGATAACATACTAGTTAAACAATTACATAATGAAATCACGATATATACATATATATATAAATTAAATTATATATATCAAAATATATATCTTCTAGATAGGGCATGTTGGTAACGTCGGAGATCTCTGGCACCGTTATAGTCAAAAGATTTTTCAAATATTTTTCTTAAATGTTCATTGTCAAAAGATTTTGAAAAGTTTTGTTCAAAACCTTGGTTTTTAAAATCTTTTGTTCTCTACAACGAGAGCTCTGGTACCAAACTGTAACACTCTCATTTTTCGTATCGGTACAGCGGAAGGGTCTTTCAGAGTGTTACGGGATAGCACAATAACTCCAATCATAGACAACACATAAAAATGGTTGTACAAGGTTTAACAAACATTCATTCGATAAAAAGTTTCAAAAGCGTACAACAGGTCCCAAATTATACAGGTCATTAAGTTTACAAAACACAGATCGAATGAACATTTTTAATATTAAGTGTGGGCCATCAGAGTTGATCTCCATTCGGATTACCTTCAAGCACCTGAGATAGAGAACATGCAAAAATCATATCAGCGAATGCCGAGTGAATTCATAGAGTTTAATGAAAACCGTTATATAAAACAATCATTTACATTCATTTAAAATCAGAACACAAGTATAATATCGGAAGTAAGTCCACATATTGCTAGTCAGGCAATATATAAATCAAGCATACATCTGAAACCGTCCATGAGACCGCAGTCTATATATTACCATGATAGGTAATATATTCATCGTTAATAGCGTCGTATCATATCGTTTATTATTTATGTTTTATAGCATACATTGTATAGGTTGTAGGATTATTATTAGCCGCATGACATTGTTACCTTACTGTGAAAACAGCGGGCCGCGAACCCGACAAACAATTTGCCCATCTAAGTTAGCGTGTCGTCACAAAAATCACGCTATGGAATCTTCTCATACATAAATTCGCTTACCAATCAATGTGGTACGACGGGGATCAACCGTCAAGGCGCGAACTGGGGTGATCGTCCCCAAATAGTACTATCAAATGCATAAGCGTCTACCAAAACCCGGTAGTTCACAATTCATGCTAATGGGACTTTAAGTGACATAACCTAACTACTAATAATCCTTTTAGTCTCGAATATAGGGTCATAGCATCATTCGGGTCCATATCATTTAGCATACAATCGGGACTACTTGTGTTCTATTTTTATAAAAATCTAGCATGTTATCTCCCTCGCGGGTTTACAAATCATTTTATAAAACATTTAAAAGAGTGTGAGGCTATGAACTCACGTTGTTAATGAAAGGCGGATTATCGGCTACGGGCGTGCTTCGGTCACGGAAACCTATATAAATAATAATCGGTCTTAGACTCGGTCCAATGACTTTTATCAAAATAACAATATACATATGATGATTTTGTACATATGATGATGATCAAGTGGGTTTATACATCCTTGTTTACTCATTTTAGTGTTTACGTTTTGGTAACGTCTTACTAGTTCACTAGTTTTACCTATTTTAAGTCCATTAATTCTTTTATAAGTTCTTTTACTTGTTTTTACCCATTTTATACCTATATGATCAGTATATATATTTTTCATGTTGGGCCCAAATGGGTTAAGCCCAATAAGCTCTTTTTACAAGTATTTATCTTATTAAGTCTAATTATTAGTCCAATAGGTTTAGTTAGCTCGTAAATGTCCGTAATTCTTATAGTTCGGGTTTTATCGGTTTTTACTTGTATTAGTTACTTATACATCAGTATACAACTTTTATAAACTTTACATTAGACGGGTTTGGTCGTCTAAGTTTTATTTGGCGAAAAACGTTAATTTTACGGCGATAGCCAAAAAATTCGTAAAAATCAAGTTTATAGTTTTTATTACTTATAAATATTATTTTTACCACCATTTATCTAATTTACCCATTTAATTAACCTTTTATACATTTATATAAATAAGTTTTATAAGTTAGTGGGTTTATATTTTACATTTTATAAATTATAATGTGAGTGCTTATATAATAATAATAAACATTATTTCCAAAATCTAATTTTTAACTTCATATTCACCATTTTTATCATATCTAGAGTTTTACAATGACTTAGAAGCTCATTTTTGGATGAAAAATTCTTCATAATATGTGATACATATAACTTAGTTATAGCTACTGCCCATTTTGAGTTTAAGTTGCCTTAACAGTCCCTACAAAACTGCTTATTCAGATTACACCACCTAACTTGTTTTTATCATATCTCACTCATTATTTTGATTCCATTGCATGGCCAACTCTCACATGTGTATAACATCATCTACTTACTGTAAATAGATCAAACCATGCAATTTTATCAGTTCATCTTTTAGTTATCTACTGTTTTTATACAGCCAACTAAATGGTCAAGATTTTAGCTTCATTTCTTATAGTTATCATCATTTTTAAGCATATTTATCAACACTTGATCCCCACACAACATTTTTATCATCATATATACATCATATACATATACAAAATGAAAGAAAATACATTTGTTCTTTACAAAATAATAAGAGAAAAATGTAGAGGATGATCTTCTTTACCAATCCAAGTGGATTTCTTGTTTTAGGAAGGCAAGAACTTGATGAACACAACAAGTATCTCCAAGACCATCAAATATCAAGAACATAAGTTGGAAAATCAGCCCTAGGACACAATCAAATCACCTCCAAAGTTGTTAATATGGCCACCAAATGATCAAGTCTTCAAGAGAACACCTTAATAGGACTAGTAAACATGTGGTTTATGGCTAGAAAAGATCAATGATGGTGTTTGTTAGCTTATTTGGGACGGCAAGAGAGGGAGAGTTGAGAGGATTTTAGAGTGGTTTGCATGTAGGAAATGATAGGAATGAAAACAACTTGCTAGTTTTGTGTTAGTGGAGAAAGGTTAGCTTAATGTGTAAGCATATGCTTACACATGTTGTAAGCTAGCTAAGACTTGATGCCACATATGTGTGGTGGTGTCAAGTTGGCCGTCCCATATTGCTAGTGGGGTGTGGCAAAGTGTTTTGTCCCATCTCACTAATTTATGGGTATTTCTCGATTCTAGTTTTCTCGATTTGCGTGCCCTCGGGTCGTTTTACGAAAAACGTTTTTATAAATTATGAATCACCGTCACAAAATGAATCCAATAAAAATTGTTTCATCAAAAACGGAGTTCAAAAACGTAAATACGTAATTTTAAGGTTTCCGGTTTAGTCGTAAAAGACGCCAAATTATGCACGTAAGCCCAAATTTAAATCCGTAAATTGTGAGTTCGTCAACCAACACAAAAATAAGTTTCAAAATATTATACGAGAAAATATTTCACTACCTGAAAATGTTAGATTTGTCACATCATGGGTTTAACTTAATAAACAGGTGTGGCAAAGAGTTAGAGAACAAACAATACAAATTATTGATATCTGTGAGAACATATTACCAGACCGCGTTTTCTGTTCTATAAATTGATATGTTTATAGTACTATCAAAGTGACTTATAAATAAGATTTCAAAGCCAAATTGCGGCATCCAATCCCTTGTTCCTTTCACTCATTGCAACAGTTCCTGACCCACACTATGTTCAACCAACAACACATGAATAATAAAGGCTACAGGCGAGAGAAAGAAAAAAACAAAGCAGAAGCTAAGATGGATTACCCAATCTTTCAACGTGCACGCATCAGAATTTATACTACGTAGGAGAGTCCAAGCATTATCCGCATATCCGTCGCCGCCGCCACTACACTTTTTCCTATGGAAGCATATGGTGACACAGGGTTAAAACATTGAATGTTTAGGGAAGCTCCACGTTGTGGTAGACCAACTTTCCTTATAATTTTTTAGCAGCTTGTATCGGGTAAAATTAAATTTTGTTAACTTAAAGATCACTTTTGACTTTCAAGTGTGGAGTGTCCAATTAGCTGTACGTGCATCATTGATAAGTTTATGATCGTTATGTTTTTTCTACATTAAAGCTAACCTTTGGGCGTAGCTGAGTTCATTAGACCCGTTTAACCGAAACCCAACACAAAGCCGGAATTTGACTAAGCCGAACAACTTCTACAAAAAATTTATTCCGTGCTGTAGCTAATGAAGAATAGAAAAAAAAAAAAGTAACCCCAAACAAATCTGAATGCAGGACATATACAACACCAGAATATTATACAACATGATATTATGCAACACCAAAGTTGCATGGCTGCAAAACCATCACAACTGTTCATGAGAAATTCATATAGCATATTAATTAAAATTATTGAAGGTCTCAACAATAGTAGTAGTTGATCAACAACTTGAGCTGATATGTTTCCACCCATATTGAAACAACATAATTTAACAAGATTCTACTTAGACCTGTTGCCTAACCCGCCCCAACAACATATTTTATTAACATCTAGTTACAAAATCAAACTTATAGTTACCTGCTTCCCATCTTTTGGTCATTTCTTACAAACCAACACCTGCACAAATAAAAAAGAATCTATATTATAGCTTACTTTAGAAATATAAGCTCGTGCACAACATCACAAACTTGGGGGTGTGTTTGTAGCTGTGTTGTGTAAGCGTTAATAAGAATTTCCGAGTTCACATTTTTTTAATGGACGGACATTTTTTTATTAATGGACCGACTGAAACAAATATGATGTATCTAAAAGGTAAAATAGGTTATCTACTAACCCTTCTTCCAACCTACTTTAAGAGACTTCAATTCGTTTATAACACATCCAAAGTACCACATATTTACAAACTTCTGTATTTTACTTTTATATTTTATATATATTTCAAAATTAAGCACAACTACAAAGGACAACTTTGATCAACAACTAATATACAGTTAGGCAACTTCGACACATTTACTAACAATTTATAAAACATATAGCTAGAAATAAGCACAGGAGAAAAGTCGCCCAATTGATCTAGCATATTTACAAACTTCTAGTCCCAATGCAAATGCATTAGTCATTCATAAATGATGGACAAAGTGTTACCTTGATCTCAATTGAAAGTTTATTCGTATCCTCATCCAATTGATCTAGCTCGGCTTCTATATTCTTAAGATTATTGATAGCATTCTGCACAGTAAGCTTTTGGTCTCGTTCTAAGTGCCATCTTATAGTAGTCCTTTGCCTCTACTGTTCCAATTCCCTTCTTTCCTCTCTTAACTTTTTTAACTCGCTTTCCAAGTTTCCCCTAAATTTAAAAAGTTAAAATCATAAGACCAAAAGCATATAAAGACTCATATATAAACTATAAATACAAAATTCATCAATACATTTAGTATAGATTCACACCTTGCGTCTTTTGTAGTACAAAGTTCACGCTGCATTTCTTCCATACACATGTGTTTCACTTCAGAATCTTGTTCACTGATGTTCACTGGTTCAGGGCCATGTTATAAGATTTGATTAATGCAAAATTAGTCAAATAAGGAGTGAGACTTTAAACAACAACAAATTACAATCTAAGCAGTTTTAATAAGAAATCCTAATCAAAATTTTTTTAAACCTTTCAGTTTTATGACAGTATAAAAGGTAACAATATGTGTGTCCACTTTCTATATGATTTCATGTTATAAATCAAACATAATTGAAAACATAATTAAAATAGCAAATTAACTATATCTATACTTCTTCCTACGTTTTAAAAACAAAACCAGGACTCATTACTATTTACCTAGTACATGTTTATTTTCATACCGAAGTAAGGTCTTGCAGGTTTGCTGCAGGCTCGCATATTGAAATTGCCGATCTCTAGTTATAGACATTACGGTTATGTCCAACTTTCGACAGACAATTCTACCCGATGACACTTATGTGCCACTTAAGGTTTCTGTTTAGTGCACGGGATGCAGATTCCTTTCTTCACTATCTCGATAAAGCTTTCAAAATCCTGATATTTTACCTATCAAAATTCAAATACCTTTTGTTTTTTCAAAAATTAAAAAGTTACCTTCTAAGGAGTTGGGGCAAACCCATTTGCGAGCCCAAGTATGATGAGACAACAAACGACATTCAAACACAAGACTAAAGTATTATTGCATCATCTACAACTTCTTGGTGATCTCTAAAGATAAAAGGCCTTGTTGAATTCAATGGTTCTGTAAATATAGTAAATGTTAATGGGGATGATTTCAAAACTTAAAAGGAAAAAAATATGACATGTTAATGGGATTATACGCTAACACCAACATCATGCATCACAAAGCAGAGATGTGCCAACCAACAACAGTTACTGCAGTTGGATTCTTTTCCTAAGCGTTCTTTAGTTCTTACATAAAATTTAATATTGTAAAGGTCGAAATGTAAATAGTATATAAGAAAATAGCAAATAAATAAGACCACAGCAAATAGTGTTGCCCCACTAAAACTGACTTCTCTTGTTTATTATAAAGATCCAATGGGCCATAAACCATATAAGTATTTATGCTAATAAATAATCCCAAACACCCCTTAAAAGAAGTATCACTAAGCAATCCTATAATTTTGAGTTTTTGAGATGTTTAGCACTTCTGAGTCATTATGTTTTGGTGGTGATAGTGATGTCACAGTGAGTTTTGGTAAGGCCAGTGTAGGTTGTAAATGATGTCATATCAGCTATAGTAAGAGTTGATAATCAATCTACAAAACTTAATAAGAGAACTTAAAACAACGTAGGAGAAATATTTCCCCCAAGGTAAAAATTTACCATATCTCCTGCTTTGTGCAGTTGTTTTGTGAAGATTCCATATCCATGTATTGCACATTTCCCTGTGCCTAAAATAGCCCAATATAAAAAAGAAGCCAAAGAACTTAAATATCAGATATTCTAGACACACAACTCCTAACCATCTGAACGCTGACGTATCTGTGATGTATAATGTATACATACGCTGCCACGTCATCACAGATTAGTCATTGTTTCAGATTATTTGATGAATGCTTTTGATATTAGTCATTGTTTCAGATTATCTGATAAGATTTATGGGTCTAAAAGGTCTGTTTAGTTGACCCTTTACCTATAAAACATGGCAGTTGGATCATACGAAGATAGAATATTTCATAGATATATAATAGCCTCAGTTATAGAAGGAGATCTGGGATGATATGCGAGACACGCATCATCTATCCGTGTGTGTGACCAGTTTGACCAACAATGGTTTGGCTAGCAGCATTGTATCCGGAGTAATATTATCGTAACTTTGTTGATCATATCCGGATACTGACCTTTCCAACCTATATAAGAAACTAATCATTTTAATATGCGCCTGTTCCAATGTTCAAATAACTAAAACGAAGATGAGACAAGTTCATATTAAAACGTTTTAGTAATTTGAAAACAGTAAAATATAAAGAATATGAGATGGATGTCCAAATAACTAATTGTTTTAATAGAACCTTGTTGCGGCCACCATGACGTTTCTCTTATGGTATCACATCGGATCTCTTTGGTTTGTCTCGCCAAGGCTCTGCAAATAGTAATGTATAAACGTTTAGCATCAAGCTCTTGGATACGCTTTTCAAAAAAAATTCACTCGTTAATATCCCACAAGATCCTTACCTGTTTTTACTACTATTTGCGAGTGATGATGATGATGATCGGATTAAATTAAACTAATAAAAGAAAGATGATGATTATCCTGCATATATAAGTTTAACCTGCAAAACACTATATTATCAAAAGAATATTACCTGCATTTATAAACACAAATAATTAACCTATAAAACAAAATAAAGAAAATAAACATACCTTTTTTAGGTAAAATATATTAACCTACAAAACACACATAACACAAATAGAGAAAACGATGTTTGATACAGTCGTGGTCTTTAAAGTGACTGGAAGTCTAGGAAAAGAACTTAATGATCAAAGAATTGGAATACGCTTTGGTACCTGAAACAAAGACAATCGCTGAGACAAAAAGGGTTTGAGAATCAATCAGTTTTCATGTAATGATAATTTATGATCAAAACACTGTTCCTCTTCTTTGCCTTAAACTCGAAGCAGCATGTATCTTCAGCATCCCTATACGTAGATGAAATAAGGGTGTAAGTTATTGCACCATAAGTAACTAAACCTTTCTTATGGTTAAAGCGTAAAGCAAGTCAGATCAAACTTTCCTATGCATATATATTTAGTAGTGAACAAAATGTCAAAGTAGTAAAACACAACAGTATACGCGATAATATTCCATGTTAAGAATAAACAGATATAACAAACCATAATATAGAGCAGAGAAGCGATTATAATCGTTAAGTAACGACCGAGAAATGCATCAACAATAAACGCGCCAGCTAATGGAAGAAGTGAGGTTGTTCCAGACCACATATTCACATTCTCAGCTGCAGTGGTGTTGATTGGCCCAACCGCACAGTCAAGTACGTGATCAAATTAGAACTAACTCCAAAATATGAAAATCTTTTAGCTACTTCAACACCTGCATTATATATATAAACACATGCATGAGAAAGAACGGATGTGGTTTTTCCATTCAGGTTAACAGGAGGGCGAGGTGTATGTGGCCTCACCTGATTAATCTCAGGACCATTATAGTCGGCCCAATCCCGGTCTATGGACTCAGGGTTGTGTCTATGTTATCACTGTAATTTTTATATAGTGATGAATAATAAAGTATTACGTAGTTTACTTGTCTAACATAAGCATCGCAGATAAAGTTTCCGGTTTAAAGCTAAAGCCATCTCATAAACATGTTCAGCTAAGAAATGCAGTATTCCACGCTATCCAAGCCTTCAAAATATGAGAATGGAGTCGATTTTATAAGCAAAATGTCGGACCCAATCCTTCATTTGATCCTGCAACGTCTTCCAACTACTGAAGAGGCATGATCACAAGACGTTGAAGGATCAAATGAAGGATTAATTCTGGCATGTTTCTGATAAAATCGACTCCATTTTCATATAGCTATTTTGAATTTTAAACTTATATGCCAAACACTGTTTAATTCTTGATCTCCGCTCAGATTAAATCTTGGGATGTTGTAATTATCAGGTGTCAACGCAGGCTGTTGAGGATATAGTGTGGTAGGTGGGGTCAAATTGCGTTGATCCGGAACTGGTGGTAGTGATTGTTGCAGATCAAGCTTGGAGCAGTTGATCATGAAGAAGCTGAAATAGAATGGGTATTGAGGACTTTTATGAACACGTCCAAGAAGAAAACATCTTGGGCGAACGAAAAATATATATTTTAATAAGTCAGAACTCCTTGTTTCATTGTGAACTGTGAAAACTATCATATTTTGGTGGCTCGTCCAATGTCTCACTTGAAGATCTAGCGAGTAATGAGGCTCTCTTGACATCTCTTTAGCCTCTTACAAGATCTTTCAGACCTGAATATTCAGGAAATATATATAGTTAAAGACCTGGATATTCGCAAAATATATGAAGTTATAAACCTAAATAAAGTTAAGTTATTCTACAAATATGTTTTGTACACCATTCAGGTTCAACAAAAATACACGATTAGTAACAAAGCAGAGGAATCGAATAAGTCCACCTAATATTATATTATCTAAATTCGGATGTGTCTATTGGGTTCTTAATCCAGATGTGTACTCTTTATTTGTTACATCCAGGAAGTTAGTTTTTATTATTGTGTTGTTGCTTCGGACAGGGGGTAATGGTCAATAAAAGATATCTTATGTGCTTTAGTTCAGGAAGTAGAATACTTACTTTAGGATATACTTTTGCAAATGACGATTATAAAGTACATGGTCACAGAATAGTTAATTAGCAGAATATATATCACACTATACAGGGGTGTTTGTGCTGCATCGTTACTTCACTTATACACATTGGTTATTCCGAACCAATCGAAAAGTGAATATCCAAAGAGGATTATTTAACCTCCAATAATCTAATTCATAAACATCATGGATCAAAAAGTAATTACTGTGACTACAAGTCATAAAAGTAGGATAATCAGTTTTAAATACAAAAGACATACCTGGTGTAGGAATGATCAACAGTTCTTCCTCGTACCCTAAGCCAAAAAAGCAGAAAAAGTGCCTAATTCTTAATTTTTTTTAACCCTATATTTAAGGAATAGATATGTATATAACCCGTTTCATAGTTCGAATCTTAGATGAGTCTTTAGTAAAGTTTTTCATACAAAAACACAAACACTTAATTAGCCTAGTTGGTAAAACATGTTATATTTAAATCAAAGGTCACGAGTTCGAATCTCATACTAACCTTTTTAGAAAAATACGATTTTCAAAAATTAGTTTCTAATAAACTACGAATTTTAAAAATTAATTAAATAATTTTCGGGGAAAAAAGTTACTTTATTAAAAAATACGAATTTTACAAAATTAGTCAAATAATAAAAAAAAGCTGATCCGGTTCAACCCGGTTCAGATCAGATCCAATCTGGTTCAACCCTGTTCAGATCATAACCGGTCTAACCCGCTTCAGATTAGATCCGACTCAGCCCAGATTTAAGCCGGACCGGTCCAGACCTTCCAAACGCAGTTTTCAATATTGCGTTTCCAAAACGCGATTTTCAAAAAAACTCTGATTACATACATGTACCAACCAAACCATTCGTACACTTTTACAAAGACAAAATATTACATACGTAGTAGTTGATAGTATCATAGTAGTACTAATTTTCACCCATTTGCCCACTATCCACCACCCACTTTTAAATATCTCTACTGTCTTTTCTTCTCCAAATATCGGATCAATATTTAGTTATACTGACTTCAAGATTACAAAATGAAAGTAAACAATCTAAAAAAACATATGGTGACCAAGTTAAATACATACTACTGGTTTCCAGGTCTTGTGGATATTTGAAAAAGTTCTAGTTTCTGAGAAGTGTGTGCTTTGAGTAAGAAGTACTGTATCTAATAAGCATACTTCTTGGCAACTTTGGCAGCGAGCTTGCTCTGACCAACTGATACACGCAACTTCCCATTTCCAGCCTGTCCAATCATACAATATCCTTCTCCTAACTTCCTGTTTTATATAGTAGCAGGCAAGGAAAATCCTCGTAATGAGATATAAAAGTCCAAAATCATTATCAGAAAACCATAAGGTGTAAACAACACAAGTTAAACACTAAAATGGCCAAAATAAACCAAAAAACACATACATGTTCCTATCATGGGTTTAACTGAATAAACAGGCGTGGCAAAGAGTTAGAGAACAAACAATACAAATTATTGATATCTGTGAGAACATATTACCAGACCGCGTTTTCTGTTCTATAAATTGATATGTTTATAGTACGATCAAAGTGACTTATAAATAAGATTTCAAAGCCAAATTGCGGCATCCAATCCCTTGTTCCTTTCACTCATTGCAACAGTTCCTGACCCACACTATGTTCAACCAACAACACATGAATAATAAAGGCTACAGGCGAGAGAAAGAAAAAAACAAAGCAAAAGCTAAGATGGAATACCCAATCTTTCAACGTGCACGCATCAGAATTTATACTACGTAGGAGAGTCCAAGCATTATCCGCATATCCGCCGCCGCCGCCACTACACTTTTTCCTATGGAAGCATAAGGAGACACAGGGTTAAAACATTGAATGTTTAGGGAAGCTCCACGTTGTGGTAGACCAACTTTCCTTATCATTTTATAGCAGCTTGTATCGGGTAAAATTAAATTTTGTTAACTTAAAGATCACTTTTGACTTTCAAGTGTGGAGTGTCCAATTAGCTGTACGTGCATCATTGATAAGTTTATGATCGTTATGTTTTTTCTACATTAAAGCTAACCTTTGGGCGTAGCTGAGTTCATTAGACCCGTTTAACCGAAACCCAACACAAAGCCGGAATTTGACTAAGCCGAACAACTTCTACAAAAAATTTATTCCGTGCTGTAGCTAATGAAGAATAGAAAAAAAAATAATAAGTAACCCCAAACAAATCTGAATGCAGGACATATACAACACCAGAATATTATACAACATGATATTATGCAACACCAAAGTTGCATGGCTGCAAAACCATCACAACTGTTCATGAGAAATTCATATAGCATATTAATTAAAATTATTGAAGGTCTCAACAATAGTAGTAGCTGATCAACAACTTGAGCTGATATGTTTCCACCCATATTGAAACAACATAATTTAACCAGATTCCACTTAGACATGTTGCCTAACCCGCCCCAACAACATATTTTACTAACATCTAGTTACAAAATCAAACTTATAGTTACCTGCTTCCCATCTTTTGGTCATTTCTTACAAACCAACACCTGCAAAAATAAAAAAGAATCTATATTATAGCTTGCTTTAGAAATATAAGCTCGTGCACAACAGCACAAACTTGGGGGTGTGTTTGTAGCTGTGTTGTGTAAGCGTTAATAAGAATTTCCGAGTTCACATTTTTTTTAATGGACGGACATTTTTTTCTTAATGGACCGACTGCAACAAATATGATGTATCTAAAAGGTAAAATAGGTTATCTACTAACCCTTCTTCCAACCTACTTTAAGAGACTTCAATTCGTTTATAACACATCCAAAGTACCACATATTTACAAACTTCTGTATTTTACTTTTATATTTTATATATATTTCAAAATTAAGCACAACTACAAAGGACAACTTTGATCAACAACTAATATACAGTTAGGCAACTTCGACACATTTACTAACAATTTATAAAACAAATAGCTAAAAATAAGCACAGGAGAAAAGTCGCCCAATTGATCTAGCATATTTACAAACTTCTAGTCCTAATGCAAATGCATTAGTCATTCATAAATGATGGACAAAGTGTTACCTTGATCTCAATTGCAAGTTTATTCGTATCCTCATCCAATTGATCTAGCTCGGCTTCTATATTCTTAAGATTATTGATAGCATTCTGCACATTAAGCTTTTGGTCTCGTTCTAAGTGCCATCTTACAGTAGTCCTTTGCCTCTACTATTCCATTTCCCTTCTTTCCTCTCTTAACTTTTTTAACTCGCTTTCCAAGTTTCCCCTAAATTTAAAAAGTTAAAATCATAAGACCAAAAGCATATAGAGACTCATATATAAACTATAAATACAAAATTCATCAAGACATTTAGTATAGATTCACACCTTGCGTCTTTTGTAGTACAAAATTCACGCTGCATTTCTTCCATACACATGTGTTTCACTTCAGAATCTTGTTCACTGATGTTCACTGGTTCAGGGCCATGTTATAAGATTTGATTAATGCAAAATTAGTCAAATAAGGAGTGAGACTTTAAACAACAACCAATTAAAATCTAAGCAGTTTTAATAAGAAATCCTAATCAGAATTTTTTTAAACCTTTCAGTTTTATGACAGTATAAAAGGTAACCATATGTGTGTCCACTTTCTATATGATTTCATGTTATAAATCAAACACAATTTAAAACATAATTAAAATAGCAAATTAACTATATCTATACTTCTTCCTACGTTTTAAAAACAAAACCAGGACTCATTACTATTTACCTAGTACATGTTTATTTTCATACCGAAGTAAGGTCTTGCAGGTTTGCTGCAGGCTCGCATATTGAAATTGCCTATCTCTAGTTATAGACATTACGGTTATGTCCAACTTTCGATACACAATTCTACCTGATGACACTTATGTGCCACTTAAGGTTTCTGTTTAGTGCACGGGATGCAAATTCCTTTCTTCATTATCTTGATAAAGCTTTCAAAATCCTGATATTTTACCTATCAAAATTCAAATACCTTTTATTTTTTCAAAAATTAAAAAGTTACCTTCTAAGGAGTTGGGGCAAACCCATTTGCGAGCCCAAGTATGATGAGACAGCAAACGACATTCAAACACAAGACTAAAGTATTATTGCATCATCTACAACTTCTTGGTGATCTCTAAAGATAAAAGGCCTTGTTGAATTCAATGGTTCTGTAAATATAGTAAATGTTAATGGGGATGATTTCAAAACTTAAAAGGAAAAAAATATGACATGTTAATGGGATTATACGCTAACACCAACATCATGCATCACAAAGCAGAGATGTGCCAACCAACAACAGTTACTGCAGTTGGATTCTTTTCCTAAGCGTTCTTTAGTTCTTACATAAAATTTAATATTGTAAAGGTCGAAATGTAAATAGTATATAAGAAAATAGCAAATAAATAAGACCACAGCAAATAGTGTTGCCCCACTAAAACTGACTTCTCTTGTTTATTATAAAGATCCAATGGGCCATAAACCATATAAGTATTTATGCTAATAAATAATCCCAAACACCCCCTAAAAGAAGTATCACTAAGCAATCCTATAATTTTGAGTTTTTGAGATGTTTAGCACTTCTGAGTCATTATGTTTTGGTGGTGATAGTGATGTCACAGTGAGTTTTGGTAAGGCCAGTGTAGGTTGTAAATGATGTCATATCAGCTATAGTAAGAGTTGATAATCAATCTACAAAACTTAATAAGAGAACTTAAAACAACGTAGGAGAAATATTTCCCCCAAGGTAAAAATTTACCATATCTCCTGCTTTGTGCAGTTGTTTTGTGAAGATTCCATATCCATGTATTGCACATTTCCCTGTGCCTAAAATAGCCCAATATAAAAAAGAAGCCAAAGAACTTAAATATCAGATATTCTAGACACACAACTCCTAACCATCTGAACGCTGACGTATCTGTGATGTATAATGTATACATACGCTGCCACGTCATCACAGATTAGTCATTGTTTCAGATTATTTGATGAATGCTTTTGATATTAGTCATTGTTTCAGATTATCTGATAAGATTTATGGGTCTAAAAGGTCTGTTTAGTTGACCCTTTACCTATAAAACATGGCAGTTGGATCATACGAAGATAGAATATTTCATAGATATATAATAGCCTCAGTTATAGAAGGAGATCTGGGATGATATGCGAGACACGCATCATCTATCCGTGTGTGTGACCAGTTTGACCAACAATGGTTTGGCTAGCAGCATTGTATCCGGAGTAATATTATCGTAACTTTGTTGATCATATCCGGATACTGACCTTTCCAACCTATATAAGAAACTAATCATTTTAATATGCGCCTGTTCCAATGTTCAAATAACTAAAACGAAGATGAGACAAGTTCATATTAAAACGTTTTAGTTATTTGAAAACAGTAAAATCTAAAGAATATGAGATGGATGTCCAAATAACTAATTGTTTTAATAGAACCTTGCTGCGGCCACCATGACGTTTCTCTTATGGTATCACATCGGATCTCTTTGGTTTGTCTCGCCAAGGCTCTCCAAATAGTAATGTATAAACGTTTAGCATCAAGCTCTTGGATACGCTTTTCAAAAAAATTCACTCGTTAATATCCCACAAGATCCTTACTTGTTTTTACTACTATTCGCGAGTGATGATGGGGATGATCGGATTAAATTAAACTAATAAAAGAAAGATGATGATTATCCTGCATATATAAGTTTAACCTGCAAAACACTATATTATCAAAAGAATATTACCTGCATTTATAAACACAAATAATTAACCTGTAAAACAAAATAAAGAAAATAAACATACCTTTTTTAGGTAAAATATATTAACCTACAAAACACACATAACACAAATAGAGAAAACGATGTTTGATACAGTCGTGGTCTTTAAAGTGACTGGAAGTTAATAACAAGATTTTGCTAGGTTCAATTATTGTTCTCGGTATCTCTTCGAATTGATCTCTGGTTAATTGTGCGGCTCAATTGTTCCTGGTGAATCAAATAAAAGAGTTGTAGTTGTCTAAAACTAATTAAAAATGAAAACTTGAAACAAATGAAAATGAAATAAAGACGGTAAAAAGAGACAACAAAAGATAAAAACTTGGCGAGAAGTAAATTACGAGAAACTTAAAAGGCAAATAAAGTAAATGATCAAAACTTAAACTAAAAGGAGAGCAAATAAAAATTCAAATAAAGAAAAAGGCGGAAAAATAAGGCTTGAAAATAAAAGACAAAAACTTAAAAAGAAAAACCAAAAAGAAAACTTGACAGAAACCTTGATTCGGAAGTTTAAAACTTCCGAATGAACTGGCTTGATCCGGAACTTTTAATGTTCTGAATGAAACAATCTTGATTCGGAACTTCATCCGGAAGTTTCATCCGGAACTTCGTTCGGAAGTTTCATCCGGAACTTTAAAACTTCCGGATGAACCTTGCTTCACTCGGAACTTTTTGACTTCCGGATGAAGCTTGCTTCACTCGGAACTTTTTGACTTCCGGATGAAGCTTTCTTCACTCGGAACTTTTTGACTTCCGGATGAAGCTTGCTTCACTCGGAACTTTTTTACTTCCGGATGAAGCTTGCTTCACTCGGAACTTTTCTGGGAAACACATAAACAGAAACAACACCCCCGAAGAACAGGGACATACAGTAACAAATAATCTATCTTCAAATTAATCAAATTTGAACAAAAGATTAAACTAAACAAATAACAAATCATTCAATAATCTTAAACAAACAATCTAAATCAACAAAACTAACAAATTAAGCCAAATCAATCAAAACCCACTTGATTGAAAATAAGAAAACTCAAGAACACAACACCAAATCAAAAGCAGAAATTAAGCAAGAAAGGAAGAAGATGATAAATTAAAAGCTTAATTAAAAAGTAAGGATTCAATAACAAAAGCTTAAACACAAATTAATCTAGAGAGAGAAAGCATAAATCTAGAGAGAGAAACTACACTACTCCTAATCTAATCCTAAAACTAACCCACCCTCTCACAACAAGTGAGGGTGGTATTTATAGGAGAGGGGAGTGGTTGGTGGCTTCCTCTTTCTTTCTTTCTTTCTTGGTTCTCAGTCTTTCAGTCTTCTTAAATTCTTCGACTTTTAAGTCTTCGTCTCAGGATTTCTTTGAACTCGTCTTGTAATTTCTTTATAAATTAGACTTGAGTTCTTCGGCTTTATTAAACTTTCGTCTTTGGACATTTTCTTCGATAAATCTTCAGAATAAGCCTTGGACTTCCGTTCTTTTTGCATTCTTGATCTTTTGACTTCGTCTTTTGTCTTTTTCTTCAATAAACGCCCGTGAAAGACCGTGTTTTCTTCCCTTTTCACATTTTGACCCTAAAACACAAATAAAACACAAACCACGCATAATTCCGCCATTTACGACATAAAATATACGTTTAGGTCCCGTTTTAATGTAATTAAGTGGTAGAAAAGATGGGTATTTTCACACCTATCAAATCCCCTACACTTAACCATTGCAATGCCCTCATGCAATGCTTAGTAATAAAGCAAGGTTTACACTTTCCATCATAATCAACCTACCTTGGCCTTTATTAAACAACTAAGGGAAATCGAAAAGATAGAAAATAACAAGATGAAACAAGGAAGAAACTTGTAAAGAAATCTAAGACTTACCTTAGGGCTTGTATGTCATGAATGTTTATCACCCTCAAGTTTCACGTTCCCCATGCCAAGCTTAAAAACAAGATCATTGTTAGTACAAGTTAGCATAACAAACATTTACTCATGCGGTTCAATTAATCACTTAAACTCCCTTATTCCTATGGGTATCTCTTTTATTTTATTGATGTCTTGAATGATCACGAGGATGCATTGTTGACTTATTTCGATAATTTATTTAGGCTGAAAGCAAAGTAGGACGATTTGATCAATAGTTAGCTAAAGGACAAAATCTCTTAAAACTGCTTCTCGGGATATCAAAAAGTTCATATCTTGGCATAACTTGGTTCACGATTTGAGACCTTTCTCGGGCCGATATTTGGCATGTACTTCATACTTCATATCTTCGAGAGACGTTTTTGAGATAATGGTCTTCTCTTCGTTATAGAGTTTCTTCACTTGGAGACTTTTGAGGTGTACTCCAGCTTTGTTGACCACGACTTCATGATTATTTCTTCAATCTCTAATTGGGATTTTGAGATACAACGATCCGCCTCCTTTTCGGACTTAGATCTATTTATCCTCATACCTTGTTAGGGTCTTTTTGGATAGACTTCTCCATGATCTTTATGGGAGTTGATTGCTTTTCGTCGTGAGTCTTGATCCTTCATATTGATTTTGGGAATAATGCTCTTCACATCACTTTTGGATCTTCAGCAATAAAATGGAATCCTCATGCCTTGTTAGGGCCTTTTCGGACTCGCCAATCTTCGCGCCCCGCTTCATAAGTTATGCCTTGGCTATGAACTCTTATCATTACCGAGCAACTTTTAAACGATCTTGGGCTAGTAGCTAAGTAACTTTTCAAATCGTACGACCTTACTTATTGCAGATAATTTATTAGCAAGTGATGGGAGAAAAAGATCATAATTAACTCACATAAGTTAATGAGAGAATACCAAACTTGTAACCAACTCTATCATTTCTCGTCCTCCACAATTTAAAATCTCAAGGAATGAGACTCGTGGATGCTTAGCCCAATAAACCAATTAAGGTCTACATAGTTAAGGATACTAGCTAGAGTGAACTTGGATAAGTAAACTCGAGTTGAGTCAAAATATTCACAACGGGCCTAATATATCTAAGATATCTAAACTTGCTAAAACCATTTTATTAAAATAAGAGAAAAATAGCAAAAATAAAGGGAACTACAACTAGGCCAAAATAGATTAAAATTTTGGAAAAATGTCGAAAAATTGATTTTCTGGTTAAAATGAGGGCAAATACAAGGAAAAGACCACTTAATCTTCGATAGAAGTCCCCCTATACTTAAGATAAACATTGTCCTCAATGTTTAAGCATGTGGTAGTAAACTCCCCTACACTTAGGACATTGTGCACGTTGTTTAAATCTCGCTAAGGAAGAGACAACTAAAGAGATTCCTATTTTAATATGGAGAAATATAAAATAGTGAATCGAAAAGAGTTTAGGATAGAACCGGGAAGAAGGGAACATGGAGTCACGGTTCGTCAAAAGTCATCAAGAGTGTGTCTTTGAAGCTCTAATCCGTGCACATGATAAGAAAGAAAGCAAGAAACACCACGGGGCTCCCCCTACACTTATGGTGAAAATAGATAGATAATTGGGTTGCCTCCCAAAAAGCGCTTGTTTATATTAACCGAGTCACGAGCCTGACTCGTCCCCGAATTAAATGGTCCATGGGGAAGCCTCGAATGTGATACCGGGATCAAAGACCTTGTCCTCGTTCCCGGTTGACATCAACAAAGGAGAGGCGGGGGGATAAGTATTGAATGGGAGAAAGGTCCTTTCAACATACGAGAAGTATGTGAAATCGAGGTCCACGGGAGGTGGGGTGGGTAAAGTAAGCACATTGTCCTCCCCCAAAGACAATAGATGCTGAGCAAGCGGCAAAGCCGTATTGTTGTCAATATCACCTCCCGGGTCAAAGCACTCATCCTCCGAAATAATGGCTAAAGGGGAGGATGAAAGGTGCTCGGGAGGGGGACTTGGGACAATATCTTCCTGCAGCAAATTATCAAAAATAATGTCCCCCTCCGTGTCAGAATCATCAATACCTGGAGGGATGGAGTGGATGTCGATTTCTTCCAGCAATGGGTCATTATCTTCAACGGGAGGAATAGATGGAGATAAAGACTTGGAAAGAGAAGGAGAAGTCAACGCTTCGATTTGAGCAATAAGAAGGTGAACTTTCCGTAATCGATCGCGAAGAAGCACGTCTTCCACCTCATCCACAAGATCATGTTCATCGGTGAACTTCTCGTAAACCGGAGAAAATAAATCGTCATCACCCGCATCTCCCGGTGGAGATTGAGAAATGTCAAAAGTGAAATTCTCATAGCTTGGAGAAAAATCGTCATCACTAGGATCGACCTCTTCCGTAAGAGCAACGTCGTCCTCAGGCTCCATAGCAGGTAAGTCACAAACCTCAACATCCAATAATTTGTCGAGACCAACATCATTAAGCTCATTCAACGAATCAAGATCGTTAGACGCAGTAAGAACATCGAGAGTAGGAGCAGCAACTGCAGAAGATGTGTTGAAAGTGCATACAGCATCGTCGTCATCATCATCATAATAGTATTGATGCACAAGAGGAGGGGTATAATCACTAAGATTAGATACTTGCTCTTGTTGCAGTCGCTTTTCCTCCGCCCATGCTTTTTTTGTAAGAACAACGGCTTCTTGAAGTTGCAGAATGATGGAGTGTAGTTCGTCATTCAAAGTAGTGCTTTGTGCGTCAAGATTAATTTGCTGAGAGGATTGATGAGTGAGGGTGTGATGTGGGGGCTCAAAGTGTTGAAAACCTGAATTATAGCAAGGTTGTGGCTCATAGTTGTTCATCGGTTGAGAATAATTAGAAACCGGGTTTGGTTCATAATAATCCATAGGTGAAGAAAACTAAGGACACGGATTTGGCTCATAACAATTCATTGGTTGACAATAATAGGTATCGTGAGGACCCCCACAGTTGTTGCAAACCGGGTATGGAGAAAAATCAAGTGCGTCTTGTGGATAGCTATTATCATTGTCATAATTGTACCCCGGTTCTTGCCTGTGACCATACGGGTATCGAACCAGGCACGAAACATGCCAATGAGAATCGCTTCCACAATAGATGCACGGGGAAACAGGAGGTGGGTTCAAAAAGAATGAATTAGTCGAGTTGCACACGGGACAAAATCCGAATTGTGTGTTGTCGATATCGTTTCCGCACCGCTCACATGTACACCATTGAAAAGAGTTGTTCCCAGATAATTGTTTCCCACACCGGACGCAATGGACATAAAAATCCATAAAGAAAGATAGATAAGCAAGAAGAATATTTTTGGTGCAAAACTTTGAAAAAGAAATGTTGTTTATGGTTTTTCAAATGTTTTTGGATTTTTTAAAATATTTGGACACGAAAAATAACGTTCACAAGTGAATGGGTCCCAAAAGCCAACGCGTCTCTCACAAAAAACCTTCGATCTTCACGAAAAGAGCCGGCAGCGGCGCCATTTTAATAACAAGATTTTGCTAGGTTCAATTATTGTTCTCGGTATCTCTTCGAATTGATCTCTGGTTAATTGTGCGACTCAGTTGTTCCTGGTGAATCAAATAAAAGAGTTGTAGTTGTCTAAAACTAATTAAAAATGAAAACTTGAAACAAATGAAAATGAAATAAAGACGGTAAAAAGAGACAACAAAAGATAAAAACTTGGCGAGAAGTAAATTACGAGAAACTTAAAAGGCAAATAAAGTAAATGATCGAAACTTAAACTAAAAGGAGAGCAAATAAAAATTCAAATAAAGAAAAAGGCGGAAAAATAAGGCTTGAAAATAAAAGACAAAAACTTAAAAAGAAAAACCAAAAAGAAAACTTGACAGAAACCTTGATTCGGAAGTTTAAAACTTCCGAATGAACTGGCTTGATCCGGAACTTTTAATGTTCCGAATGAAACAATCTTGATTCGGAACTTCATCCGGAAGTTTCATCCGGAACTTCGTTCGGAAGTTTCATCCGGAACTTTAAAACTTCCGGATGAACCTTGCTTCACTCGGAACTTTTTGACTTCCGGATGAAGCTTGCTTCACTCGGAACTTTTTGACTTCCAGATGAAGCTTTCTTCACTCGGAACTTTTTGACTTCCGGATGAAGCTTGCTTCACTCGGAACTTTTTACTTCCGGATGAAGCTTGCTTCACTCGGAACTTTTCTGGGAAACACATAAACAGAAACAACACCCCCGAAGAACAGGGACATACAGTAACAAATAATCTATCTTCAAATTAATCAAATTCGAACAAAAGATTAAACTAAACTAAGAGCAGCTGCAATGCAAAGCTTGAGATATGACTTTTTACTATTTGAATTAGCTTTTGGACAACTTGAAGCATTGTGAGAAAAGCTTTATGGATGACTTTTAGTGGTAAGACTTGGAACACACCAAGCTGTTGACACAAAAAACACCAAGCTATTCTCATTAATTGCATATTAGTTAAAGCATAAATCTATACTTGTTTAACATATGAAATGGGTGAAAAGCTTTTGTTGATCAAGCTTTGCATTAGAGCAATGACTTATTGATTTGCATAAAACACTTCAACATTAATTGTATTTAATGCATCAAGTCATTTGTGGTGTGATGCATTGCTCATGCTCTAATAAAAAATCATTCAATAATCATAAACAAACAATCTAAATCAATAAAACTAACAAATTAAGCCAAATCAATCAAAACCCACTTGATTGAAAATAAGAAAACTCAAGAACACAACACCAAATCAAAAGCAGAAATTAAGCAAGAAAGGAAGAAGATGATAAATTAAAAGCTTAATTAAAAAGTAAGGATTCAATAACAAAAGCTTAAACACAAATTAATCTAGAGAGAGAAAGCATAAATCTAGAGAGAGAAACTACACTACTCCTAATCTAATCCTAAAATTAACCAACCCTCTCACAACAAGTGAGGGTGGTATTTATAGGAGAGGGGAGTGGTTGGTGGCTTCCTCTTTCTTTCTTTCTTTCTTGGTTCTCAGTCTTTCAGTCTTCTTAAATTCTTCGACTATTAAGACTTCGTCTCGGGATTTCTTTGAACTCGTCTTGTAATTTCTTCATAAATTAGACTTGAGTTCTTCGGCTTTATTAAACTTTCGTCTTTGGACATTTTCTTCGATAAATCTTCAGAATAAGCCTTGGACTTCCGTTCTTTTTGCATTCTTGATCTTTTGACTTCGTCTTTTGTCTTTTTCTTTAATAAACGCCCGTGAAAGACCGTGTTTTCTTCCCTTTTCACATTTTGACCCTGAAACACAAATAAAAACACAAACCACGCATAATTCCGCCATTTACGACATAAAATATACGTTTAGGTCCCGTTTTAATGTAATTAAGTGGTAGAAAAGATGGGTGTTTTCACACCTATCAGAAGTCCAGGAAAAGATCAGAAGTCCAGGAAAAGAACTTAATGATCAAAGAATTGGAATACGCTTTGGTACCTGAAACAAAGACAATCGCTGAGACAAAAAGGGTTTGAGAATCAATCAGTTTTCATGTAATGATAATTTATGATCAAAACATTGTTCCTCTTCTTTGCCTTAAACTCGAAGCAGCATGTATCTTCAGCATCCCTATACGTAGATGAAATAAGGGTGTAAGTTATTGCACCATAAGTAACTAAACCTTTCTTATGGTTAAAGCGTAAAGCAAGTCAGATCAAACTTTCCTATGCATATATATTTAGTAGTGAACAAAATGTCAAAGTAGTAAAACACAACAGTAAACGCGATAATATTCCATGTTAAGAATAAACAGATATAACAAACCATAATATAGAGCAGAGAAGCGATTATAATCGTTAAGTAACGACCGAGAAATGCATCAGCAATAAACGCGCCAGCTAATGGAAGAAGTGAGGTTGTTCCAGACCACATATTCACATTCTCAGCTGCAGTGGTGTTGACTGGCCCAACCGCACACTCAAGTACGTGATCAAATTAGAACTAATTCCAAAATATGAAAATCTTTTAGCTACTTCAACACCTGCATTATATATATAAACACATGAATGAGAAAGAACGGATGTGGTTTTTCCATTCAGGTTAACAGGAGGGCGAGGTGTATGTGGCCTCACCTGATTAATCTCAGGACCATTATAGTCGGCCCAATCCCGGTCTATGGACTCAGGGTTGTGTCTATGTTATCACTGTAATTTTTATATAGTGATGAATAATAAAGTATTACGTAGTTTACTTGTCTAACATAAGCATCGCAGATAAAGTTTCCGGTTTAAAGCTAAAGCCATCTCATAATAGCTAAGAAATGCAGTATTCCACGCTATCTAAGCCTTCAAAATATGAGAATGGAGCCGATTTTAAAAGCAAAATGTCGGACCCAATCCTTCATTTGATCCTGCAACGTCTTCCAACAACTGAAGAGGCATGTTCACAAGACGTTGAAGGATCAAATGAAGGATTAATTCTGGCATGTTTCTGATAAAATCGACTCCATTTTCATATAGCTATTTTGAATTTTAAACTTATATGCCAAACACTGTTTAATTCTTGATCTCCGCTCAGATTAAATCTTGGGATGTTGTAATTATCAGGTGTCAACGCAGGCTGTTGAGGATATAGTGTGGTAGGTGGGGTCAAATTGCGTTGATCCGGAACTGGTGGTAGTGATTGTTGCAGATCAAGCTTGGAGCAGTTGATCATGAAGAAGCTGAAACAGAATGGGTATTGAGGACTTTCATGAACACGTCCAAGAAGAAAACATCTTGGGCGAACGAAAAAAAATATATTTTAATAAGTCAGAACTCCTTGTTTCATTGTGAACTGTGAAAACTATCATATTTTGGTGGCTCGTCCAATGTCTCACTTGAAGATCTAGCGAGTAATGAGGCTCTCTTGACATCTCTTTAGCCTCTTACAAGATCTTTCAGACCTGAATATTCAGGAAGTATATATAGTTAAAGACCTGGATATTCGCAAAATATATGAAGTTATAAACCTAAATAAAGTTAAGTTATTCTACAAATATGTTTTGTACACCATTCAGGTTCAATAAAAACACACGATTAGTAACAAAGTAGAGGAATCGAATAAGTCCACCTAATATTATATTATCTAAATTCGGATGTGTCTATTGGGTTCTTAATCCAGATGTGTACTCTTTATTTGTTACATCCAGGAAGTTAGTTTTTATTATTGTGTTGTTGCTTTGGACAGGGGGTAATGGTCAATAAAAGATATCTTATGTGCTTTAGTTCAGGAAGTAGAATACTTACTTTAGGATATACTTTTGCAAATGACGATTATAAAGTACATGGTCACAGAATAGTTAATTAGCAGAATATATATCACACTATACAGGGGTGTTTGTGCTGCATCGTTACTTCACTTATACACATTGGTTATTCCGAACCAATCGAAAAGTGAATATCCAAAGAGGATTATTTAACCTCCAATAATCTACTTCATAAACATCATGGATCAAAAAGTAATTACTGTGACTACAAGTCTAAAAGTAGGATAATCAGTTTTAAATACAAAAGACATACCTGGTGTAGGAATGATCAACAGTTAATACGATTTTCAAAAATTAGTTTCTAATAAACTACGAATTTTAAAAATTAATTAAATAATTTTCGGGGAAAAAAGTTACTTTATTAAAAAATACGAATTTTACAAAATTAGTCAAATAAAAAAAAAAAGCTGATCCGGTTCAACCCGGTTCAGATCATATCCAATCTGGTTCAACCCGGTTCAGATCATAACCGGTCTAACCCGCTTCAGATCAGATCCGACTCAGCCCAGATTTAAGCCGGACCGGTCCAGACCTTCCAAATGCAGTTTTCAATATTGCGTTTCCAAAACGCGATTTTCAAAAAAACTGCAATTTCAAATCCGAATTTCGTGTAGTTTAGAGATTTTATAGGAAATTCTGAAATACTGTTGGCTAAAAGATGTGACTGGGATATGACTGGATTAAAAAGTGTGGTTTCAAATCATAATTATACCTATATATAATATATATATATATATATATATATATATATATATATATATATATATATATATATATATATCTATATATATATATATATATATATATATATATATATATATATATATATATATATATATATATATATATATATATATATATATATATATATATATATATATATATATATATATATATATATATATATATATATATATATATATATATAAATATCTAAAAAGGCCCAAATGACACATATCTAAAAAATTACAGAATCAACTAAAAAACACCCAAGTGATACGCATCTAAAAAAATTACACAACCGACTAAAAAAGCCTTAAGTGATACATATTCAAAAATCACATAGCCAACTAAAAAAACCTAAACGATACATATCTGAAAAGATTATAAAACCAACTAAAAAGATACAAGTGATACATATCCGAAAATATATATAACCAACTACAAAAAAGACCCAAGTGATACGTATAAGAAAAATAATACCCAAGCCAACTAAAAAACCTAAGTGACACGGATAAAAAAATTATTATAGTGATATGTATCCGAAATTATAATACACAACTAAAAAAGAACCAAACTATATGTATCCAGAAAAATACACAACTAATTCAAAAAATCAGGTGATACATATCCGAAAAATATACAGGCGGCTAAAAAAGAAACAAGTGATACATATTCGAAAGTTGCACAACCACCTAGAAATGACGAAGTGATACGTATCCGAAAAAATACTCAACCAACTAAAAAAGACCCAAGTGATACGTATATAAAAAATATACAACAAATAAAAAAAGACTCAAGTGATACGTTTTTGAAAAAATACACAAACAACTAAAATATACCCAAGTGATACATATCTCAAAAATTACACAACCAACTAAAAAAAATAAAAATGATACATATCCAAAAAAATACACAACCACCTAAAAAATAAGTGATACATATCTCAAAAATTACACAACAAACTAAAAAATAAAATGACACATATCCAAAAAATACATAACCAACTAAAAAATACCCAAGTGATACATATATAAAAATTACACAACTAACTAAAAAAATAAAATGACACATATAAAAAAATACACAACCACCCTAAAAAAACCCAAGTGATACACATAAAAAAACACAATCGACCAGATAGACCAAAATGAAGCGTACAAAAAAACGACCATCTATATATTAGTCGTGGTATTAAAAAAAGACAAGTAAACACATCGTGTTGCTAAATTTTCACTATTATTACATAATTTATAATAATTGGTTGGTAAAAGAAATTTTATTAAAGTGATTAAATAAATAAAGGATTAATAGTCATAAATTTCTTCACTTAAGCTTTCAGATAGCAAGAGCCATGTGATGTTTTAAGTGAAAAATTGAAGCGAATTTAACTTGTTTATATCTTAAAATATTATCAAACCATCAATGTATTTGTTGTTTAATCGTAGACTATAACTAATGGTATGGTAGTAGATGGTGGTTTTCATGATTTTGGATGAGCAGTTAAAAAATTAGACGATAGTTTTATCACTCTATGATTAGGATTTAGGAGTAAAACTAGGAAAAGGTTATTACTATAGAAGTAAATGAGGGAGAAGAAATTAGATGTTTTATGAGGTTGATTAGGTGGGTGTTAAATACCCATAATACCCTTAACCTTATCTATAAACAAAACTTTTTGGTTTTAATGACGATGCCACATGCTCAATTTTCATTGGTTCTTATTGTTTTTACCTTAAGAGCGGGTTTTACTTGAACGCAAATCTATATGTGTATATATATATATATATATATATATATATATATATATATATATATATATATATATATATATATATATATATATATATATATATATATATATATATATATATATATATATATATGTGTGTGTGTGTGTGTGTGTATGTGTGTGTGTATGTATACTAGCCTTTAGACCCGTCCGGTGGACAGGCTAGCTTTAAGTATATATTTTTTAGTGAAAATTGAATTTATGTGTGTTTGTATTAGAAGTTTAGTATATGTAGTGTTAGTTATGGCATTGATATTAATGTAGCATAAAATAGACAAAAATAACATAGTTTAAGATATTTTATTTACTTAAGAATATTATGAGTTAATTGAATTTGCATACGTTAACGGTATGAATATGTTTGTTACATTAATTTTTTTTTAGAATTTTATAATATTATATAAATATTTTATGTATGTTTGAATTTTATGAGGTAATAAATTTTGTATATGTTAATGTTATGAATAACGTTTTTACATTAACCTTTTTTGAAATTAATATTATTGTTGTGCATTTTTATAGAATTTTGTATTTAAGGCATTGTTTCACCATCTTTGCTTATATATTTTTATAAAATTTTGTATTTATGGCATCATTTGTATTTCATATATATATTTTTATAGAATTTTGTATTTAAGGCATCATTTGTAATTCCTATTTTATTTTTAAAGCATTTTATGAAATCATTTTATAGAATTTTGTATTTAAGACATTGTTTCACCATCCTTCCTTATATATTTTTATAAAATTTTGTATTTAAGACATCATTTGTAATTCCTATATATAATTTTATAGAATTTTGTATTTAAGGCATCATTTGTAATTCCTATTTTATTTTTGAATCATTTTATGGAATCACTTTTATATAATTTTTTATTTAAGGCATTGTTTCACCATCCTTCCGTATATATTTTTATAGAATTTTGTATTTAAGGCATCATATGTAATTCTTATATATATTTTTATAGAATTTTGTATTTACGGCATCATTTGTAATTCCTGTTTTATGTTTAAAACATTTTATGGAATCATTTTTATAGAATTTTGTATTTTAGGGCATTGTTTCACCATCCTTCCACATATATTTTTATAGAATTTTTTATTTAAAGCATCATTTATAATTCCTATATATATTTTCATAGAATTTTGTATTTAAGTCATCATTTGTAATTCCTATTTTATTTTTGAAGCATTTAATGGAATCATTTTTATAAAATTTTGTATTTAAGTCATTATTTCACCATCCTTCCTTACATATTTTTTATAGAATTTTGTACTTAAGGCATCATTTGTAATTCATATATATATTTTTATAGAATTTTGAATTTAAGGTATCATTTGTAATTCCTATTTTATTTTTGAAGTATTTTATGGAATCATTTTTATAGAATTTTGCATTTAAGGCATTTTTTCTCATCCTTCCTTATATATTTTTTTAGAATTTTATATTTAAGGCATCATTTTTAACTATATATATTTTTATAGAATTTTGTATTTAAGGCATCATTTATAATTCCTATTTCATTTTTGAAGCATTTTATGGAATCATTTTTATAGATTTTTGTATTTAAGGCATTGTTTCACCATCATTCCATATATATTTTTAAAAAATTTTGTATTTAAGACATCATTTATAATTTCTATATATATTTTTATAGAATGTTATATTTAAGGCATCATTTGTAATTCCTATTTTATTTTTGAAGCATTTTATGGAATCATTTTTATAAAATTTTGTATTTAAGGCATTGTTTCACCATTATTCCTAATATATTTTTATATAATTTTGTATTTAAGGCATCATTTGTAATTCCAATTTTATTTTTGAAGCATTATATGGAATCATTTTAATAGAATTTTGTATTTAAGGCATTGTTTCACCATCCTTCCTTATATAATTTTATAGAATTTTATATTTTAGGCATCATTTGTAATTCCTATATATACTTTTTATTGAATTTTATATTTAAGGCATCATTTGGAATTCCTATTTTTTTGAAGCATTTTATGGAAACCTTTTAATGAATTACATGTGTCATTTTTATAGAATTTTGTATTTAAGGAATTGTTTCACCATTCTTCCTATATAAGGGTTTTTGATTTGATTTGATTTGATATATATATATATATATATATATATATATATATATATATATATATATATATATATATATATATATATATATATATATATATATATATATATATATATATATATATATATATATATATATATATATATATATACGTATATATATATATATATATATATATATATATATATATATATATATATATATATACGTATATATATATATATATATATATATATATATATATATATAGACGTATATATATATATATATATATATATATATATATATATATATATATATATATATATATATATATATATATATATATATATATATATATATTATATATATATATATATATATATATATATATTATATATATATATATATATATATATATATATATATATATATATATAGAGTTGGGGTAAAATAAAACAATTCTTATAATAGAATAAATAAAATAGAAGGGATGGATGTGGGAGTGACATGTGTCACAACATTATCACACATCACTTTTCCATATCATCTCCTTAATAAAAAAATTTCAAAATAATTTTTTTTTCGAAAATTTTTTTTTTCAAAAATATTTTTTTTTTCGAAAATATTTTTTTTCAAAAAATATTTTTTTTTCGAAAATTTTTTTTTCAAAAATTTTTTTTTCGAAATTAAAAAAAAAGATATTTTTTCATAATTTTTTTTTCGAAATTTTTTTTTACCAAAAAATTTTTTTCGAAATATTTTTTTTTTAAATTATTTCAAAATTAAAAAAAAATTTCGAATTTTTTTAACATTTTTTTTAACTATTATGGAAAAAAATATAGAGCATCACGGTTATATAATTTAGTGCATCACGAATAAGACACTAATTTATTACCTTTATGCACCATATTTATACTTTTGATGCACTGAAATTTGAGTGTGATGCGCTACAACAATTCAATAAAAATTCAGCACATCACAGTTATACGTTTTAGAGCATCATGTTTATAAGTTAATGCATCACGGTTTTAAGTTATTGCATCATAATTCCTTCACAAAAACTTATAACTATGGTGTAATTCTCATATATATGATGCAACACATTTAAAACTACGATGTGTCAAATTATAATGCACAAAAAATACATGTGATTACTAATAATATACCATTGATTTTCTATATGCATAACTATGATGCACTAAGTAAAAATCATTATATTTTTAAGTTTTATGCATCACGAATGATGGAGTAATATATAACATTAATGCATCATAATTATAACAATTATACATTATAAGTAAATGCATTATAGTTATCCCGTTAGAGAATACAAATATATCATTAGTATCACTTTTATTTTTGGTGCAATATAATAATTGTGTATCGCATTGTAATTATAAGTTTTGTGCATCACGAGTGATGTAGTAATTTATAACTTTAATGCATCATAATTATGACATTGATACATTATAAGTAACTGCATTATATTTTTCCGTTGGAGAATAAAAATTCTATCACTAGTCATCACTTGAATTATTAGTGCATTAATGTAATAGTTTACCGTATTGTAGTTATAATTTTTGTGCATCATAGATAAAACATTGGTGAATGCACTATAACGTAGTAATTAAAATTGTAATGCAGTAATTTATAATCATGATGCACTAAACATGTAACTGTAATGCAGTAAAAAAATATGAAATAACCATTTCCGAAATTTTTGTTTTTCCAAAAAAAT
>JANFOE010003290.1:0-37041 GCA_025667525.1 Glebionis coronaria
TGTTGATGAAGGAGCTATAGGATTGGAAATTAAGTGTTGTTCATATCGAGCTTTTATTGCCCTTTAAGGTCTAAGAATAAGGTTGGAAGTATTGGAAAATGAGGTAGGATATCGCATTGAGTATGATTTGATTGAAACTTAAATGATTGTTGATTCGTGTTAAGGGTTGTTCCTAGGCCATTGTCCAATGACGAGGATGCCCAGTGTCCAAGAAATAAATCGAAGAAATCTTCTTCTAAAATTGGGACCGATGGATCTTTCGGGACATGTGGAACACCTAATGACTCTTGTAGATTAGTATTCACTGTGGTATCTTCTAAAAATCCCTAACTTAACTGAGACATCAGTTGGTAGAATGAGTTCTTGGAATTGTATGACATAGTGACACGTAATGTGTTACGGTACAATTTTGACTTGTTTATGATTAATGAAAAGACTACCTTTGATTGCTAAATCCTACATGTATCGATATTATCTATCTTTTCTTGCTTGTTCCTAATGTTCGTATTAGTGATGCAACCATTGAACAAGTACTTATCTCGATTTGAGTTACGTTGTGGATTATTCTCTTTATATTCCTGAGTGCCATCGAGGTCATGAACCTCATCATTATTTGGCTAAGCTCATTTCCTAGTATATTGTAGTTAGTTCTTGGTGAACAACTTTTCATCACTCTTTTGCAGATCACTCATTGTTTTTATAAGATAAAACAGTATCCCTTGATAAAGATTGAATTTTCATTACCATATGGATTATTTAAAGTGGGACTTATAAATAATCGTTGAAATAAAGTTGTTTATGAAACACCTTGGAAAACTTAATTGTTTTCATAACAAAGAACAATCTCTGTAAATTCATTTGATTTTTATTTCATGATTAAGCATGAATATATATATTTTAAACATGATGACAAAATTTTGACGAACTGAGTACTGCATCGTTATCCTAAAATTGTATATAGTTGCGCGCCTACATACAATTTGGAAGGGACCATGCAAGGCTGATTAGTAGTCAGCATGAAATTGTTAATAAACATTACATTTTCTTTGAAATTGTGAAAGATTAAATTTTATGAGATCTGCAAGAAGTGAAAAAATAGGGACATATTGTTAGAAACACCTACATATGTGCCCGTACTATCTATTCTTCTGAATCGAATTTAATCATCTATGGAAATTGTCTTATTTGACAATTGATATCCCCTCTTTGTCCAATTCTCCTGTGGTGAGATTCTTTGGAAAAGTATCTAATTATCGAGTATTGATACCCGACTGGATGTATCGACGTTACTATCATTTCTTTTTATTAGATTTCATTTGAATGACCTAGGTAACGATCCGAGGAGCTTTCGAATGCGTACTAAAATCATGAACATGGGATATATTCATATTCGTTAACGTTTTCGTCTTTATCTGATTTGAAATTATCTCGCATAAATTATGCGTTGAACTTACATATTTTAATGTTAGCTATGTCTTAATATATCCTTGAAATTGTGAAGGATTATGAGTTCTTATTAGTCTTTTGAGAAGTTCACATCTTATCGACGGCAATAAAACTGAAAAGTTGAGAGTGCCAGTAGAGTGGATTGATTGATTATGACATGAAGACATTGTCTTAATTGATGGGAACTCGAGTAGAAATCCCCTAAAAGATAAGATGTTGATTATCAAAAGTGATCTAAATAATTCTTGATGGATGACCATATCCTGCATTTAGACTTGAAATTATACCATGAATGGTTATGAACTAGTCATAGATCTTGTAATCTAGAAAGAACTTAAAGTGAATTTATTAAAAGATGTTTCTGTTTTCTAAAACTTTAGGAGGTATTTGCTGGTAATTACCTAGACTTTCGCCATTAAGGCAAGTTAAATTTGGTATTGATTATATTTTCGATGCTGCACCTGTGGCATGTGCACTGTACATCCGCACCATCTGAATTAAATGAATTATCGTAGAACTGAGAGAGTTGTCGGAGAAAGCTTTTATTCTGCTGAACTCGTCATCACGAAGAGCTATGGTGTTATCATTCCTTATATTTATTGATTACCATGAACTGAATAAATTGACGCTCAAAATTCATATCCATTACTCAAGATGGAAGATTTGTTCGGTAATTTACAAGGTTCTAGCGTATATTCAAAAATTTGATCCACGACATGGTTATCATCAACTTCGCATCCGCGAAAAAGATTATCTATTCCAATCACTACATCCGGAACTCGTAATGAACATTATGAGTCTAACACTCCCAATTTACATTGCGCAGCGGAAATACACAATTGGGTGCTAGACAAAAGCATCATCACACAAGGTATATTGAATGACTCAAAAGTGAGACGTTGACACATAAAATATAAACATGATTTCCATAATTGGTCTAAAACATAAATTTCAACCCAAGTTGTACTGACACGACACCAGAGTAAAGAGTTTTATCCCCATGGATCTCGACCAACAACCAACAAGTTTAGTACAATACACAACATAAAGTAAATTGTTCATCATTAAAAGGTAGAAACAGTTTTTAGACCAACATCCTTCCAAAAGCCAAGCCACAACCTCCACAACAAAGCTCCATGCTCCATCACTTCCTATTACCGGAAATACATGCATAAAACGAGTCAACAATAATGTTAAGCGAGTCTATAGGTTTATCAAATCACATTTGAACACAAGAAGAAAATCAATCATAATCACTTATAGAATTGTCGTACACACAATCTATATTCAAGGCAGTAATAATAATGATATTAAACAAACATTATATTTAAGCTCATGACACCGACCCCTTAACCAAATAGTCACCCACGCCAAATGCCGGCATGACTAGAATAAAACCATTGCCACTCTAGGGTACCAGTTGCTAGAATACCACAATCTTATTCACGTAAAATTATCCTTCCCAACGGGTTACTCAACGTAATGCCCTGGTCTCAGATAGGGTGATCAACCCATTAGTACTATCATTAGAATAAGTGGCTATTCCCGACTCACAACATCAAGTCAGAAGATAGTTAACGGCTCATGAATTTAGGGTCTTTAGCAACAAGTTACTCAATACAATGACATCAACTTTAGGCAACATTCGGGTCCAACAATTACTCATGACTTGTGTTCATTTATTTTCAAATAGCATGTATTCCCCATCGCGGGTATTAAAATCATTAAAACAAGTAGAAAGCGAGGCTATAGACTCACCTTAGTATAAGAGATCTAGCGAGATGATCGTCGACGATAATGGATGCCTTTCAAACACGAGAACCGCTACCTATCAAATAAGGCGCGTTCGTTAATAATGACTCGAGAAATAAATCATACATAAAAACATCTAACTCAAACTCATAAAGTCACGATAAACTCGAGAGAAAACGATATAAATAACTCCATTATACTTTACTACACACTTACTTTACCATTTTACACTTTTAATAAAATCCGCCGATACATACTACATGTACTAGCTTATTTACCCCTTTTAAACTCGTCAACCGTTTATGAAACGACTCGATAAACTAACTTACTATATATAGAAAGTCCTCCTACAAGTTTATCAAATGAAATTACTTTTAAAGTACTTTACCCGACTCATTTTCAAACTACAAAATCCGGACAGATTTACGTTAATTTTTCATACAACCGTTTTAACTTATTTAAACGACTCCGTTTGCAAAACCGACACTCGGGTTTTAAAGTAAACTCAACCAATAAAGTAAACACCTCACTATCAGTAGGTTAAATATTTCAAAACTTCCATTTAGAGTCCCCGAGATTCGATCCAAATATCGACAACAACTATATGTAGTGCCGATACTCGTCTCCCGCTACACGATCATTCAAAATATCATAACTTCGCGCTCGTTTGGAGCTAGAAGCTCTACCTTATATCAAATCGAAGCTAATAAAAATATATACAACCCGAGGCTATAAGTTAAGCCATTTTTAAAACATAAAAATTCGGATTTTACACTTTACTTACTGTTATAAAATGATTACCAAAATCTTGTACAAAATCAACTTTTTGATCAAAACCAACCATAGAAATGATCATTTCTATACCCTAATATCATCATACATCAACCATAACATCTAAATCATCATCAAAATAAAAACCTTTAGCTCAAAATGAAGTTTTTAACAAAGATTCTAGCAAGAACCACCATGGATCATCATAAAAATGCCATGCATGATCATAGCTCCTACCTACCAACATCAAGAAAAAAAAACTTGCTTGCATGTAAGAATTCCTTACACCAACGTGATCCTTGATCAAATATAATAATGGGTCTATCCTTAGTTTAGCTCAAATCATCCTAAATCTTGAGTAAAAATTGAAAATGTGTAAGGTTTTGGTGTGGTGGTGGGTTTCGGCAATTTATAGAGAAAAAGGAAGAGTGGGTGAAAATTTTGAATGGAAAAATGATTTGTGTGTGTTTGTTTATGCTTTATATATAGTGGGGTAGGGACCTTGGTTGCAATTTGGCAATAGTTGTGGCTAAAAATGTAAATGGTTAGCTAAAAAGCGGAAATTAACTATTAGTAAATTTTCAAAATATTTACGGGGCTCGGGTTTCATAAAGATACTTTTAAAAATTTAAAACGTACCTCAAAAATAATAATATCGACTCTCGACTTGACTTAACACGTCATTTAAAATAAAACCTCGAAAATTACAAAAATCGAACAACCGACAATAAAACATAAAATATTTGGCATCCATCGACATCACGCTTGCTAATACTCATTATACTTAATAAATATTAAATATAGACCTTCCAACATCGGTTTAAACTTAAACCTCCAAAAATAAATATCGTTCAAACTCATCTAAAAATTTCAAAAATAATGTAAAATAAGATTAAGCAATGACCTCGGTTTTGGGTTGTCACATCCCCCCCTTATTAAAAGAAGCGACGTCCGCTGCGCTTAATTCTTCCTAAACAAATGAGGATACTTGTCCTTAAAGAAATCCTCACGTTCCCACGTAAACTCTGGCCCACGTCTAGAGTTCCATCTCACCTTCACAATCGGAATTCTACTATGCTTCAACTTCTTAACTTCCCTATCCATTATCTCTACAGGTTCCTCTATAAAATGCAACTTATCGTCAAGTTGAATTTCCTCCAATGGAATCACCACATCCCTTTCAGCTAAACACTTCTTCAAATTAGACACATGAAAAGTATTATGAATAGCCTTAAGCTCATCAGGCAATTCTAACTTATAAGCCACCAATCCAATCCCTTGGATAATCTTAAATGGTCCAATATATCTCGGGCTCAACTTTTCTCTCTTTCCAAAGCGTATTACTCCTTCCATGGAGATACTTTCAACATAACCATGTCTCCTACTTCAAACTCCAATGGTTTCCTTCTGTTATCAGCATAACTCTTTTGTCTACTTCTGGCAGATAACAAACGCTTCTTAATTTGCACAATCTTTTTCAGTCGTCTCAAATATCATTTCAGGCCCAGTCAATTGACTTTCTCCTACCTCACTCAAACACACTGGTGATCTACACTTACGTCCATATAAAGCTTCAAATGGAGCGGCTTTAATACTAGCATGATAACTATTATTGTACGAAAATTCAACCAATGGCAAATGCTTATCCCAACCATTTCCAAAATCAATCACACATGCACGAAGCATATCCTCTAACGTTTGAATCGTTCTTTCACTTTGTCCATCAGCTTCCGGATGATATGCTATACTTAAACATAACTCCCTTCCCATCGCTTTCAGCAAAGACTTCCAAAATTCTGAAGTAAACCTACTATCACGATCAGAAATTATCGACAAAGGCACACCATGTCGACAAACAATCTCCTTCACATACACTTTTGTTAACCTCTCCATACTATATGTCTTCTTCATTGGCAAAAAGTGAGCAAACTTAGTCAATCTATCTACAGTCACCCATATCATATCACTACCATTTGCAGTCCTTGGCAAACCTGTCACAAAATCCATTGTAATCTTCTCCCATTTCCACTCAGGAATCTCAGGTTGCACTAATAATCCAAACGATTTCTTATGTTCAGCCTTCACCTTCGGACAAGTTAAACACTTATTAACATACTGTGCTGTATCTGCCTTCATATTCGGCCACCAATAAACTTTCTTAAGATCTTGATACATCTTGTCCGATCCAGGATGTATTAAATACTTCTACTTATGAGATTCATTCATCACCAAATCTCGCACCCCTAACGAATCTTCCTCAGACGAACACAACGGTAACCAAATCCTATTCTTAAAATACCTCAATCCATTTGGCCTTACTTCAAACAAAGGTTTCAACATTCTACCCAAGTTTTCTGCCTCAACATTCTCTTTCTTCAAACCATTAGTTTGGGCTTTCAATATCGCTTCTGTCAAATCAACACTTTCCAACATTGTCAAAGCTCTAACTCTTATAGACTTATCTCTTTCCTTTCTACTAAGTGCATCAGCTACCACATTCGCTTTACCAGGATGGTAACGAATCTCGCAGTCATAATCACTCAGTAACTAACTCATCTCCTTTGCCTCATATTCAATTCCTTTTGATCCAAAATATATTGCAAACTCTTATGATCAGTAAAAACCACACACTTGGTGCCATACAAGTAGTGTCTCCACAGCTTCAAAGCAAAAATAACAGCCCCAAGTTCTAAATCATGAGTAGTGTAATTCTCTTCATGCTTCCTTAATTGTCTTGATGCATAAGCTATTACTTTCTACCTTTGCATCAATACAGCTCCAAATCCTTTATGAGACGCGTCACAGTACACTACAAAATCCTCAGATCCTTCTAGCAAAGACAATATCGGAGCAGAACACAACTTATCCTTCAACATACTAAATGCAGATTCCTCTTCCAATCCCCATTCAAACACTCGATTCTTTTCCGTAAGCTTAGTCAACGGCTTAGCAATTAACGAAAATTTCTCAATAAACCTTCTATAATACCCAGCCAAACCAAGAAATTGGCGAACTTCAGTCGGCGTCTTCGGCACTGACCAATCCTTATTTGCCTCAATCTTAGCAGGATCCACATGAACACCTTCACTATCAATCGCGTGCCCCAAAAATTGAACTGATTTCAACCAAAATTCACACTTAGAGAATTTCGCATACAGCTTCTCCTTCTTCAACAATTCCAAAATTGTTCTCAAATACTTCTCATGTTCCTCATCACTCTTGGAGTAAACGAGAATATCATCAATGAATACGATAACAAACTCATCCAAACACGGCTTACATACACGATTCATCAAATCCATAAATACAGCAGGTGCATTTGTTAACCCAAAAGGCATCACTTGAAATTCAAAATGTCCATATCAAGTACGGAAAGCTGTTATAGGAATATCTTCTTCCCTAACTCGCAGTTGATGATACCCAGATCTCAAATCGATCTTCGAGTATACACTTGATCCTTGCAACTGATCAAACAAATCATCAATCCTCGGCAGTGGATACCGATTCTTGACAGTCAATTTGTTAAGCTCTCTATAATCAATACACATTCTAAAAGAACCATCTTTCTTCCGAACAAACAAAACAGGCGCACCCCACGGCGACGAACTCGGTCTGATAAATCCCTTATCCATCAATTCCTTCAATTGATCAGATAATTCTTTCATCTCAGATGGAGCTAAACGATACGGTGCACGAGCAACAGGAGCAGCACCCGGCACTAAATCGATACGAAACTCCACTTCACGATGCGGCGGTAATCCTGGCAATTCCTCAGGAAAAACCTCAGGATACTCTCTAATCACAGGCACATCCTCCAATTTCCATTCATTCACACCATCATTACTTATCTGTGCAAGAAACACATCACAACCTGCTTCTATATACCTTATCATCTTTAAACAAGAAACAACTCTCAAACGAGACGTACATTCATCACCTTTCATAGTCAATACCCTATTCCTTAGCGGTATCTGAACTAATCTTTCTCCACAAACAATTACTGCACCATTACCAACTAACCAGTCCATTCTAATAATCACGTCAAAAGATCCTAATTCTATGGGCATCAAATCAATACTAAACACATAATTACCTAACTTCAAGGAACAACCTTTCAGTATAGAACTAGTGGTTACAACCTTACCATCAGCTAACTCCACATTATAACTAGTTGTCAATCTCACTGGTTCTCTATCCAATAGCTGACTGAATCTAACATCTACGAAACTTCTATCAGATCCAGAATCAAATAACACACTAGCATAACAAGCATCAAGTAAGAACGTACCAGTCACCACGTTCGGCCCTTGAGGTTTGTCAGCATCTCCCACGACATAGGCTGGAGCAGCAATCACAGCAGCAACAGCAGCAACATTGCCTCCCTGTCGTATGCCAACCCTCGGACAGTTCCCTTGCTTATGTTCACGGCCTCCACATCCAGAACAATAAACTACCTTGACAGCATTGGCCCCAGTGGCTACACCCTTGTTTCTACAATCTGCCATCTTATGTTCGGCCTTCCCACACTTGTTGCAAGCAGGTGGACAATTTCCAACATGATAAAGATTACATCGACCACACTTCGGATTCACCTTGTTACCTTGATTTCCTGTGGCAACACGAACACCATCATTCCTTCTCAAATTGTACTGCTGATTCCTATCCAGTCCTTGGTCATTGTTATTACGATAACCACCTCGATTCTGCCCTTGGCTTGAGTGTGCAGCTTCCCACGTTCTCTTATTCTCTTCAGCAATACTATCCTTTCGATCCTGCAGCTTTACATCCCCTAAAGCATGAGCCATTTGAACAACTTCATCAAATGACTTGGGTTTCGACAAAGTAGTTTTCTCCCTTGATATTACTAGATAAACCCCTAATATACTGCTTCATCTTCTAACGGTCATCAACAAACGCATCAGGACACAACAAACATAAATCAGAAAATCTCCTTGTATAAGCTACAATATCATTGTTCCTCAGCACCAAATGCCTCAATTCATCTTCCAACTAACCTAACTCTTCCTCAGGACAAAACTTAGCAGTCAACATTCCCTTGGTCATAGTCCATGTTCTAGCATTAGCTTCAACCAACCCCACAGTAGCTACATGACTATTCCACCAACTCAACGCATTATCCTAAAAAGTAGCTGCAGCAAATTTTACCTTAATAGATTCTGAACATCGACTGATTTCAAAAGTACTTTCGATCTTCTCAATCCACCTCCTTAATTCCAATGCACCACCAGTACCACGAAATTGGGTAGGTCCACATTTCATAGAACTAGCATAAGAACATTCCTTCTGAACCTGCTGAAAGCAGCATTACCTCCAACTTGTCCCACAGCATTTCCTTCTGCTTTCTCATCAGCATTACCTCCAACCTGATTTTCAACATTCCCTCCAACCTGACCAGCAGCATTCCTATTCTCAGCCTCTTGGTTCCTCGCAACATGTTCAGCTTCCAAAGCTCTAGCGATAGCTTGCTCAATCATGGTATTAACAGTAGCAGTCGTCAATTTAGGCGGCATGTTTACAGGAAACTAACAAAACAATAATTTAGTAAAGTCAGAAAAATGCCTCCCAACTCCTTCCTGTATCCATAATAGAAAAAGAAAAAGTAAGTATTCATATCATGATAAGAAGAAGGATTTCTCTATCAAGATGTAACATGGATACTACATGCACCAACAACACAATTCACAATGAATCATTAACCAATCACACAAAAGAACTAATAAGACAAATCATAAATCATGAAGGTAATTTTGGATTGCTTTGGAAAATCTCCACAAAATTGTGACAAGTAATGTCACTACAATCCTTCATCACAGCAAACTTAAAGTCATTAAGTTTCATCACAAACTAGAGTACAAGTCTACATAAGTTCTATCAAAACAAGGCTAAATAAAAACAACATAACGAACTAAACATCAGATCCCCACAGCTTCTTGTACACCGGCTCGTCAACACTGCTGCTATCATCATCTTTAGATTCTTCCTCCACTTTTCCTTCCCCTTTCAACTACCTCCTTCATTTGGCTTCACCAACACCTGAGCTTCAACCTGATTCGACACATCACGAATCACAACACCTTGACTAGGAAAAG
The DNA here is from genome assembly GCA_025667525.1 of Glebionis coronaria. Taxonomy (NCBI): domain Eukaryota; kingdom Viridiplantae; phylum Streptophyta; class Magnoliopsida; order Asterales; family Asteraceae; genus Glebionis; species Glebionis coronaria. The sequence continues at coordinate 10,080 of JANFOE010003290.1, forward strand.
ATCTCACCGGCAAACCCCACGCACCCAACCTTGCATTCCTTTCTTGCTCCCTACGCAACCTTTCAACTTGCCCACTCAAATTCAACAACATAGATCTCAATCTAACAACCTCATCCATTTCCCTTGCCCTAACAAACTCTGATCTCCTCACACTACCAACAAACCTTTCAAACTTTTTATCATTCAGCTCAAACCTCCTAATCACACGAGTCTCAACCAAATACCTTTCAAACAAAGACCTATCAAACTTCTTAAGAAACCAGAAAATATCATCATAAGACCTAGGACCTGGACAATAAACCTTAGGAATACCATCATGAATAGATCGAGCACAGACAATAAACCTTAGGAATACCATCATGAATAGATCGAGCACAAGCAGCACTACTCGACTCAACAGGAACATCACCCCTAGCAAATGCAATCCCAGGCAAACTACTAATATAAGCATCACAAGTAGGCGTCGAAGAACGAACAACAGGTCGCTGACAATCTGGAACAATCTGTGGCACAACACTAACCCTTGGAATATAACTACCTTGTATCAACTCAGGCTCTGTCTCACCAACTGCAGTAAGTGGAATCCCATCATCTAAAAACTCAAAAGGCTCCTCATCGTCACTAGCACCAAAGTTATCTACTTCCTCAAAATCCACTACATTAGTCATATCAATCCATCCATCCTCACGAGGTAAACCAACCATTTTCTACAATTATAAGGGTTAAGGATACTTAAGGTCATCGTTAATAAAATAATAATTAGTATGCAATGCTCATGCAAATGTCATACGTTATCCATGATATGCAACACAATGCAAATGATGTTTATGCAATGCTCGCAAAAAAATAAATATGATATTGACAAGCACTCATCGTACTTTCAATAATCCCAATACAATATCGTAGTATTTACTAAATAAATACTCGGGAAATCATTTCAGTTATGAGGGATACATCTACAATGCAAAACAAAACTAAAAGTGATCTTACCGAAGCGTTGCAGAGGAGTTGTGTGCTTTTGAAGAATAAATACTTTCGAAACCAAAGTTATAGTTTAGGACAATTTTCAAAATCGACCCAGTTCTCTATAACTTGTAGCTCTGATACCAATCTCTAACACCCCCAATTTACATTGCTCAGCGGAAATACACAATTGGGTGCTAGACACAAGCATCATCACACAAGGTATATTGAATGACTCAAAAGTGAGACGTTTACACATAAAATATAAACATGATTTCCATAATTGGTCTAAAACATAAATTTCAACCCAAGTTGTACTGACACGACACTAGAGTAAAGCGTTTTGTCCCCATGGATCTCGACCAACAACCAACAAGTTTAGTACAGTACACAACATAAAGTAAATTGTTCATCATTAAAAGGTAGAAACAGTTTTTAGACCAACATCCTTCCAAAAGCCAAGCCACAACCTCCACAGCAAAGCTCCATGCTCCATCACTTCCTATTACCTGAAATACATGCATAAAACAAGTCAACAATAATGTTGAGCGAGTCTATAGGTTTATCAAATCACATTTGAACACAAGAAGAAAATCAATCATAATCATTTATAGAATTGTCGTACACACAATCTATATTCAAGGCAGTAATAATAATGATATTAAACAAACATTGTATTTAAGATCATGACACCGACCCCTTAACCAAATAGTCACCCACGCCAAATGTCAGCATGACTAGAAAAAAACCATTGCCCCTCTAGGGTATCAGTTGTAGAGGAGTTGTGTGCTCTTGCCCGACTCATTTTCATGCTTGTGATCATTAAGGACCATCCGTTTGTTTCTAAGAATCAGAAGGAGTTAATAACTATTTATAGACTGCCCTGATTTGGCCGAACAATGAAAACCTGTCCCTTGAGTATTTAACATGTGATTTAAGGCTTAATCCTTTACATTATTTGACCGTGTGATTAATAGATAATGGAATCTATATTGAATCTTCAAAAATTAGAGCCATTTGAGACATTGGGTTTTACCAAAAAAAAGTGCAAATATGTTTTGATAAAGAATTTATCAAAGGATTTTTAAGAAATTATTCCCTTATACCCAAATCATTTAACTAAACTCCTTTAGGGGTAAATGTTTGTGTATACCTCAAGACAACCTAAGAGGGATTGAGGAAACCATTTAAACCATGACTTGGAATTTGAAACGACAATATTTGCTTCTCAACTAAGAAAATTTTGACCAAAATATAAACAAAGATTCTTCAAACGTTGACGGATCTTATTAATTATTTCGATAAATCAAAAAAATCGTGTTAATTAAATTCAAATTTATTTTGAACATTTTTATATAATTGGTCGAACTAAGAAATTACGTTTCATAAAAACTGAATATTTATTATTTAATTACTTATAATAATTATCAACGCTTTAGACGTTGGATTGAGCAAAACTGATAAAAATAATAGTTGAGACGAAACTAAAACTTAGAAATATGAAGAAAGAATTTTTGAGTGAATTGTGGTCATGATAAATATTTCATCAGGGAAGGTGAATGTAAATACTGACACATTATATAGAAAGGATAAAGAATCAATTAGGATGTGTTCCTTAGTAATGACTCTACAAAGCAATTTGCCTGAACAATTTAAAAATAACTGATGCTTGTAAGAATGATAATATAGATAATAAAAAGGGTTCACGGCTAATGTGAACCATTAGAATTGAGAAGCTGATGGCATTAAATGTATAAAAGGCCACTTGGGGTTGCCTAAATATGGAGATTTTGAGAATTAGTTATGTTAGAACCTCATAAGATTAAGTATTCTATTCATGTCATTTCTGACTAAATGTATCTTTATCTGAAGAAGTTGTACTGATGGCGAATTATGAAGGAAAACATCGCTTCATACATTAGTAAACGTCTAACTATTGCAAAGGTCATCATCTGAATTTGATTCGATTTGGGTCATCGTCGATAGATTGACCTAATCTGCTAATACCATTCCTGTTAATCATAGATTCTCGATGAAGAAATTGACTCTTCGTATTTAAAGGAGTTGTGTAAACATAGTGTGCCTGTATCGATCATCTCTATCAAGATCCTCACTTCACATCGAATTTCTAGAGGTTGCTCAGAAGTCCTTGTGAATGAACCTTGATGAGAGTACTGTTTACCACTCCAATCGAAGGGACGAGGTAAAGTAACGATACAAAACATTAGAAGTGTTGTTTTATGCTTGAATGATTGACCTTTGGTAACGAACAGGATAATCGCTTTCCTTTGGAAAGATTATCATTGATAATTATCGTATTAGGATCGAGATCGAATCTTGTGAGGATCTAAATATGAGAGCATCTATAGGTAGGAGTTGGGGTGAAGATACCTGACATACACCCATTGTGAGTTGGATATGTCTTTTAGGTTAAGGTTTCCTATGATGACAAACCTAACCTTACAAAATACCCGACCCGCAAGACCTGAAATGATTGTTGAAATTAGGATCTGATTATTGACTGTCGGTGAAGTTATGCCAAAAACCTTAGGAATACCATCATGAATAGATCGTCAATATCATCATAAGACCTAGGACCTGGACAATAAACCTTAGGAATACCATCATGAATAGATCGAGCACTAGCAGCACTACTCGACTCAACAGGAACATCACCCCTAGCAAATGCAATCCCAGGCAAACTACTAATATAAGCATCACAAGTAGGCGTCGAAGAACGAACAACAGGTCGCTGACAATCTGGAACAGTCTGTGGCAAAACACTAACCCTTGGAACATAACTACCTTGTATCAACTCAGGCTCTGTCTGACCAACTGCAGTAAGTGGAATCCCATCATCTAAAAACTCAAAAGGCTCCTCATCGTCACTAGCACCAAAGTTATCTACTTCCTCACCATCCACTACATTAGTCATATCAATCCATCCATCCTCACGAGGTAAACCAGCCATTTTCTACAATTATAAGGGTTAAGGATACTTAAGGTCATCGTTAATAAAATAATAATTAGTATGCAATGCTCATGCAAATGTCATACGTTATCCATGCTATGCAACACAATGCAAATGATGTTTATGCAATGCTCGCAAAAAAAAAAAATATGATACTGACAAGCACTCAGCGTACTTTCAATAATTCCGATACAATATCGTAGTATTTACTTAATAAATACTCGGGAAATTATTTCAGTTATGAGGGATACATCTACAATGCAAAACAAAACTAAAAGTGATCTTACCGGAGCGTTGTAGAGGAGTTGTGTGCTTTTGAAGAATAAATACTTTCGACACCAAAGTTATAGTTTAGGACAATTTTCAAAATCGACCCAGTTCTCTATAACTTGCAGCTCTGATGCTAATCTCTAACACCCCCAATTTACATTGCGCAGCGGAAATACACAATTGGGTGCTAGACACAAGCATCATCACACAAGGTATATTGAATGACTCAAAAGTGAGACGTTTACACATAAAATATAAACCTGATTTCCATAATTGGTCTAAAACATAAATTTCAACCCAAGTTGTACTAACACGAAACCAGAGTAAAGCGTTTTTTTCCCCATGGATCTCGACCAACAACCAACAAGTTTAGTACAGTACACAACATAAAGTAAATTGTTCATCATTAAAAGGTAGAAACAGTTTTTAGACCAACATCCTTCCAAAAGCCAAGCCACAACCTCCACAACAAAGGTCAATGCTCCATCACTTCCTATTACCTGAAATACATGCATAAAACGAGTCAACAATAATGTTGACCGAGTCTATAGGTTTATCAAATCACATTTGAACACAAGAAGAAAATCAATCATAATCATTTATAGAATTGTCGTACACACAATCTATATTCAAGGTAGTAATAATAATGATATTAAACAAACATTGTATTTAAGCTCATGACACCGACCCTTTAACCAAATAGTCACCCACGCCAAATGTTGGCATGACTAGAATAAAACCATTGCCCCTCTAGGGTATCAGTTGCTAGAATACCACAATCTTATTCACGTAAAATTATCCTTCCCAGCGGGTTACTCAACGTAATGCCTTGGTCTCAAATAGGGTGGTCAACCCAATAGTACTATCATTAGAATAAGCGGCTATTTCTGACTCACAACATCAAGTCAGAAGTAAGTTAACGGCTCATGAATTTAGGGTCTTTAGCAACAAGTTACTCAATACAATGAAATCAACTTTAGGCAACATTCGGGTCCAACAATTACTCATGACTTGTGTTCATTTATTTTCAAACAGCATGTATCCCCCCTCGCGGGTATTAAAATCAGTAAAACAAGTAGAAAGCGAGGCTATAGACTCACCTTAGTATAAGAGATCTTGCGAGATGATTGTCGACGATAATGGATGCCTTTCAAACACGAGAACAGCTACCTATCAAATAAGGCGCGTTCGTTAATAATGACTCGAGAAATAAATCATACATAACAACATCAAACTCAAACTCATAAAGTCATGATAAACTCGAGAGAAAACGATATAAATAACTTCATTATACTTTACTACACACTTACTTTACCATTTTACACTTTTAATAAAATCCGCCGGTACATACTACATGTACTAGCTTATTTACCACTTTTAAACTCGTCAAACATTTATGAAACGACTCGATAAACTAACTTACTATATATAGAAAGTCCTCCTACAATTTTATCAAATGAAATTACTTTTAAAGTACTTTACCCGACTCATTTTCAAACTACAAAATTCGGACAGATTTACGTTAATTTTTTATACAACCGTTTTAACTTATTTAAACGACTCCGTTTACAAAACCGAAACTCGGGTTTTTGTGATAACCCAAACCCGAGGTCATTTTTTTAATATTATATAATATTATTTTTACGAATAACTTTGAAATTTTTGATGAGTTGAATAAAATGACGATTGATGCTTTTATCTAAAACCGACGTTGGAGATCTTATTTTTATCTTTTTACTAATGGCGAGGATTATTAGTGACCACGATATCGACGGATGCCCGAGATTTTATGTTTTATCAATTGTTGTCTCGATGTTTACGTTTTTGACGTTTTTATTTTAAGTTCGTATTAAGTCGAGTCGAGAGTCGATATTATTATTTTTGATGTACGTTTTAAATTTTTAAAAGTATCTTTATGAAACCCAAGCCCCGTAAATAATTTGAAAATTTACTAATAGTTATTTCCCGCTTTTTAGCTAACTATTTACATTTTTAGCCACAACTATTGCTAAATTGCAACTTTGGTCCCTACCCCACTATATATAAACTTAAAACAAAAACACACATCACATTTTCACCACTAAAAATTTCACTCATCTTCTCATTTCTCTCTCTTGAATGCCGAAACCCACCACCATCACCAAAACACACACATTTTCAATTTTATCTTGAGTTTGAGGTTGAATCCAACTAAACCAAGCATAGACCCACTCTTATAATTGCATAAGGATCATATTGGTGTAAGAATTCCTTACATGCAAGCATTTTTTTTGTGACAATCTAACATTTTCAGGTAGTGAATTATTTTCTCGTATAATATTTTGAAACTTATTTTTGTGTTGGTTGATGAACTCACAATTTACGGATTTAAATTTGGGCTTACGTGCATAATTTAGCGTCCTTTACGACTAAACCGAAAACCTTAGGATTACGTATTTACGTTTTTGAACTCCGTTTTTGATGAGACAATTTTTATTAGATTCGTTTTGTGCCGTTGATTCATAATTTATAAAAACGTTTTTCGTAAAACGACCCGAGGGCACGCAAATCGAGGAAACTAGAATCGAGAAATACCCGTAAATTAGCGGGATGGGACAAAACTAATTTATCCCACACCACTAACTTAAGGGACGGCCAAAAGGGACACCACATCCCTTGATGTGGCACCCTTGTAGCTATAAGCTTACACTTGTAAGCTTAGCTTCACATTGAAGCTACTCATCTCCACCTAAACTAACAAAACCACTTGCTAAACCATTTACTTCCATTTTTACATGCAAAAACTCACACATACTCTCTCCCTCTCATCCTTGCCGTCCCACAAATACCATCAAACACCCCATTTGATCTTTTCTAGCCACAAGTTACATGTTATCTAGCCATATTTTGGAGAAACCTTGAAGCCTGATTGATTGGTGGCCATATTAACAACAAAGTAGCTGATTTGCTTGTGTCCTAGGGCTAATTTCTCAACAAACTATCTTGGTGATTGATGATCTTGGAGATATATTTGGTGTTCATCAAGTTGTTGTCTTCCAAAAATAAGATATAATCTTGGTTGGTAAAGAAGATCATCTTTTCCATTTCTCTTGTTATTTTTGTGAAGATCAAATATATTTTCTTTCTTGTTGTATATGTATATGATGATAAAAATATTGTGTGGGGATCAAGTGTTGATAAATATACTTAAAAAGATGAATAACCATAAGAAACAATGCTAAAATCATGCTTAAATTGTTGGCTGTATAAAAACAGTAAGTAACCAAGTCTTAAACTGATAAAATTGCATGGTGGAATCCAATTACAGTAAGTATAAGATGTCATACACATGTGAGAGTTGGTCATGCAATGGAATCATCAAAATGAGTGAGATATGATCAAAACAAGATGTATGTGCTAATCTGAATAGTCTGTTTTGTAGGGACTGTTAAGGATAATTAGACATGGAATGAACAGTAGCTATAACTAACTTATTTGTAGCACATAATATGAAGTTTATGCCATCCAAAAATTAGCTTCTATCTCATTATATAACTCAAGATATAATAAAAATGGTGAAGATGAAACTAAAAATCAGATTTTGAAGAATTAATGTTTAATATGTTATGAATAATATGTGGATGTCTAGAATAAGGCCCATGACCCAAATAGTAATTAGGGTTTACCCTAGTATTTGTCTTATAAATACTAATTGTATTTACCCTCTGTGATAAAAATCAATTGAAGAATACATTTATTCTTTATCTTTATTCACAACACGTTATCAGCACTCTCTAAAGTTAATATGGCTATATCTTACGGTTTGAATGTTACATCTCCACTGAGATAAGTCTACTTTTTCACTTTGGTTTAATATTTGATATCGTAGATCACTATGCTTTTACTCCTCCATAGTCTATAGATCTGTTTGCATTTTAACTACAATTTATTTTTATTAAATTAAAGAGATTATATCCAATGTTTATGATGACAAATCCTTGACAATACAATATTATTATATACATAAAAACACTAAGAGATCTATTATTTTACATGATACTATATTACTATATATGATTTGTTTATATGTGAGATCTCATATTTGTTTTATGCTTTGATATACGTCATTTAATATCATATATTTATAACATTTCATTGGATAGTTTATATGATAATATTAATATTAGTAATAATTGTTGAATTATTATTGTATAAATATTCATTGACCATTGATTGCTCTCTGAAACGTACATAGTTAGTTATCTTTTGTTTTTGGATGATTACTTATTATAGTTAGTAAATTATAATCGGAGATGATCCATTGTGTTTTGATGTAGAAAATGTAACATAAATTGATAGACAAATATTTATTATTTAGAATATATTCGAAGGACTCTTGATATTATATTGTGTTTTGTTAAAGTTATTGTATATCGAGTGAATTATCGACTCTTGATATTATATAATGTAAACCTCGCTGAATTGGGAAAAAGTTCTACATAGACCCTTTTTTTAGCATAGACTCAATCAACCAATCACAACCACCCATTTTTTTCATCTAACAACAAAAATATATTTTTTAAAAATTCAATATCTCACAAACCGTTAACCGTTACGCAAAACGAAACATACCATCGTGACCAGAATTAAATCATCTTTCAAACGAGGGGCACATGTATATACTTTCGACAAACTTTTTTTTCGACTTTTTTTCTTAAGTCACGTCTGAGAGAATCATATATGATTCATCACGAAACATATATGATTCGTCACGAAACATATATGATTCGTCACGAAACATATATGATTTTCAGAAAATCATATATGATTCACATCACGAATCATATATGATTCGTGACGAGTCATATATGTTTCGTGACGAATCATATATGATTCGTGATGAATCATATATGTTTCGAGACGAATCATATATGTTTCGTGACGAATCATATATGATTCTCTCAAACGTGACTTAAGAAAAAAAGTCGAAAAAAAAACTTCGTCGAAAGTATATACATGTGCCCCTCGATAGAAAGATGATTTAATTTTCGTTGTAATGGTGTATTTTTTGTCACTTGACGATTTACCGTTTGTGAGTTATTTAATTTTTAAGAAAAAGGTGGAAAGTTAATTTGAATGAATGTGATTGGTTGATATGGTCTATGCTAAAAAGAAGGTCTATGTTGATCTCAACTCCGCTGAATTGAAGATAACTGTTTGTTGTATATCTAATTCTAGTATGTACGTGTAGCTTAATGTGGTTAAGTAAAAGCAAATTACTAATTTTGTTTGCGGCGTTAAAAGTTGATAAAAACAGTTTTTTGTGTATATGTTTTATTGTTATGCCTGGAAAACATGCATTTATACAATTAGGCAATTCAGTATAATCCATAAATGAAGTATAAAGCATGAAAAACTATACAACATAAATGTATGCCAATTAACTTCCTTAATATATCAGATCAATGCTAATTAAATACTTGTTCGAGATAAGTTACCGATGCATGCGATATTTGGTGGATCCACTGTTATCATAACTATTAGAGGAATAAGATGGCTTTATATTACATACTTGCATGGTATAGGCTATTATCATAATTATTTATATGCACTCGTTATATAGTATCCGATGGTTTTCTTTTATGAATAATATGGTCAATACATATAGTGGTGTTTAAAGATTGAAGATATTTACGTAAGTGATACCACACATACAAAATAAATGTAATATATTTTCAAAAGCTATATTTATAGCAACTACTATATTCTACTAATTGCTTATTATACAAAGATTTTCACAAGTATTATCCTCCTATGAATATAGCAGATATATGTTTTAAAGATTCAACTTAATAGCTAATAAGAATTGATTTTTTATGTACATGACCTAATTTTTTTTTATTAACACGATATAGTTTATTCAGTAACAATATGCTAAGTGTTTATATGACTAGACAACTCTTAAAAAAGTGAGTCGGATAAACGCACATAATAGCATACAATTTTAAGAACGAATGTTTTGTTCAAATTTATTTAAGATTGGCTATATTTCGCCATCATGTAAATTTGGTTAATGTTAATGTAATTTAAAAAAAAAGACCTCTTTCTATCGTGATTCGTGATATAACAGATCGTTGAGTAAGTAGATAACCGAATTGATGAGGATCGCTAAAGTCTATGGTTCGTTGCATCATGTGTGACTTGTACCAATGTTTGATTTTAATATTTTACTACTTGCATATTGTTGATTCGGTAAAGAATACTGAACAAATAAATAATACTCTAATAATTAGTAAACTCGTGATTATTGAGAATGAAACTAGATTTTAATTACGTACATAATAATAATGTGTTGAAATGCAATAGTTGCCTCCAAGATATAAAGAGGCGCATTTTTAATATTGCAATAGTTGATGGTATTACATTTATGATTAATACGGTTATGATGTATACATAATATATGTCTCGTGGTATGCGATTGCTCATAAGATATGCGTTGCTTGACATGCTAGGAAAGTGAAACACGTTTAATAAGATATTTTACTATAAATAAATGAGAAATACAAGTTAAAGAGTTATTGAAGAGTTTGTAATACTTTTGTTAAAGATTGTCAAAGACAATATGAGAATAAGATGTATTAATTAACTCATTTTGTGATATTAGTTTATAATGCATCTACGACATGTTTATCATATGTGTTGTTATATCTTAGCATGTACAGTAAGATACTTGTTTAATCGATCAGTGGCGTACTTTAATTTACTCATATAGATCGTGTGTTATTAAATTTTGTGAAAGACATAAAAAGAGCTAATTGGGAAATGTGAGCTCTCCATATTATTCAGTTTTATTTATAAATTGTGCAAATGAAGCACATGTGGCCATAAAGTTTATAAGCCAAGTTTATTGTATTTATTGGCATGACTTGTTAGATCATGCCGGATCAATGATAATGCTAAAAGTATAGAAGAACCATGAGTTTCTTCAAAGATAATTTTGATTATCTTTATTGTTCTCAGTGGAAATTCATTACTTATCACCACTATATATAAATAAGGACTCATTCCTTGACATTCTGGAAAAGATAAAAAGAGCATGTATACATGTCTCAGTGGATCATTTTGAGTTATAAAGTCGATGCATCGTCAAAATGATCATCAAATATGCAACTTCAAGTTGGCGTGATTAGTGGCTCGATGTGAACATGATTTTCTAAATATGATTATTCAGAATAGTGGTGTTGCTTTTGTTGAAACGTTTATAAAACGTTTTTAGCCAATGATTATGAGAACGGAAGTTTTGGTTTATGGGGTAATTTATAACATATGAATTTGCATCTTGCCAACAAATAATAATGAATCCTCCCCGTTATAATGGTTTTGGTCACAAACCATATAGTTCCCATAAGAGATATTGAAATGTGCGATATAATTCATTCAGGGGGAGAATGAGCAGCGAGAAATCTGTAATGAATTATGATAATGAAAAGTTGATCCTCACAAGTAATGAATATGAACATAAAGTTCATGGAACAATTTATATTCTAGATCTAGTAATTGCCAGACAAGGTTAGTGACCTAAATAAAGTGACTAGATTACAAACGCTGCTAGTGCTCCAATTAAAATGTGTGTCCCAACAATAAAACCAATGATTGGTAGTAAGTCTGTGACACGTCTGCAACGTGATAGACTATTCGACTCCAAATAAAAATCCTCGATTAAAGAGATAATATGGAGCAAGAAAATTAAGATGGTCGAATCGAGGTAATAAAAGACCCCATGATAGTCTCCTAAAGAGACACTAGATATGAAGGTAATTGAGAAAACCCCGGGTACATGAAATACTATGAGATCTCAACAAATGATAGAATGCGATGTCTAGTAAAGCGTGGAATCGAGAATAAATGAATCGACGTCGATGGATATATATGATAATGCTAATAAAGAATATAGCGCTAAAGTGAATGTGAGGATCATGGATAGATGAGTATCCAAAATACTAATGACGAATATAATGAATAATTGAAGTCTCTTGTGATGATACATATGGTTGAAGCTTACAATCCATTTATAAAACTTATTGGATATGCATTAGTCTTTATGAGAAAGCGAAATTAAAATATGCATAAGTTGCAAATGATGGCACACATATATTTCTCAAAGACTTGAAAATGATCATGTAGATACATGTTCACATGTGGTGGATCCAATAAATATTGTATAAGTCTGGCAATGTGATAATAAGTGATATGCGTCTAAAAGATATATATGAATAGAGATCAAGTGATATTGACATTTCATTATTGCATATAATATGCATGGAGCATGCTAGAGATAATTAATGCTTAAGTCATATAAGAAACGTTCTCGAGAACAATATTGATTGTATTGAACTAATCATGATTTGAGCATATATGTTATAATCACCTTAGTGTGTAGTATTGTGCCAACTAAAGAGTTATGGTTATTATAAAGGCGACTAAGTGCGTATAAATTGAATTTGAAACAAAAGACAAAGTTTGTCTTAGATCCTGTGTTGAACATCTTAATGATGAAATATGTATGCATCATGAAAACTAAAGATAAAGTTGTATCTTTATGTGGATAAACAATACTCATATTTATGAAGTCACATGATGTTAGAAAGACTCTCTTGATTTATAAAGTTGATGATCACAATATCAATTGAGATATGTCATTTGAAAATGAACAATTCAATTTTTGCAAATGGTCATACTTGGTATTAAGACACTTCATGTGCATTTCATTGTTTCAATGAGCTTAAGTGATGTGATCATCAGGGGAAGAAAAGATACGCTTTTTTCGCCTTGACCAAGGTTTTGTCCCGGCAGGGTTTTTCCGGCAAGGTTTTTAATGAGGCAACATCTTTGAGCGTATAAATGAGTTATATTTATTTTTCCCTTGACCATGGTTTTTTCCCCACAGGGTTTTCCGGCAAGGTTTTTAACAAAACAACATCCCCGAGCGTATAAAGAAATTATGTACTCTTTTTCCTTCACTAGACTTTTGTCCCACTGGGTTTTGTCTAGTAAGGTTTTAACGAGGCATAATGTTCATATAAAAATCCAAGAAGGATTATTATGGATAAATATGGAACTCATGTCCATATCTTTTATTCTAGCAGTTATCTGAATCATGTATTTTTTCCTTCACTAGATTTTTATCCCACTGGGTTTTATCTAGTAAGGTTTTTAACAAGAGATATGGGTTTATACTCTAACCCATCAAATACAAGTTTAGTTTATTTTGCAGATGCAGGATATATGTCTGACCCTTAAAATGGTCGGTCGCAAACTGGATATGTTTTTACTGGTGGAGGAATAGCAATTTCGTGGTGTTTGGTAAAGCAAACAATTGCAGCAACTTCATTCAATCAGGTCATGTAGTATTTCTACAGAGAAAGAGGCACCAACAGTTTTGTATGAAGATAACGCATCATGCATTGCTCAACTCAAAGGAGGTTACATGAAAGGCGATACCGAAGTTCGTTTCACTCGTGACTTACAAAAGAGCGGTTATATTATAGTTCAACAAGTTCGTTCAAGCTACAATTTGGCGGGCATATTTACCAAAGCACTTCCTACTTCAACATTCAATAAGCTTATTCACAATATTGGAATGTGGCGAGTTAAAGATATTAAGTGATGTAGTAATCAGAGGGAGATAATACGCGTTGCACTAACTTATAAATTTCATTTATATAAATATGTATAAGGTTAAATAAATGGACACTTTATAAAAATGGTAGTTGAATAAGATTTATAAGTTATAAAAACTATAAACATGATTTTTACGACTTTTCGGCTATTACCGTTAAATTAACGTTTTTCGCCAATTAAAACTTAGACGATCAAACCCGTCTAATGTAAAGTTTTTAAAAGTCATATACTGATGTATAAGTATCTAGTACAAGTAAAAACCGATAAAACCTGAACTATAGGACATACGGACATTAACGAGCTAAGTTAGCATATTTGGACTAATAATTTAACTAAATAAGTTAAACACCTATAAAAAGTACTTATTGGGCTTAACCCATTTGGGCCCAACATGTAAAGTATAAATAATGATAATACAAGTATAAAATGGATTAATACAAGTTAAAGAACTTATAATAGGCTAATTGGACCTAAAACATGTAAATAGGTAAAACTAGTAAACTAGTAAAAAGTTACAAATACATAAACACTAAAATGAGTAAATAAGAATATATAAACCCACTTGATCATCATCATATGTACAAAATCATCATATGTATATTTGTTATTTTGATAAAGTCATTGGACAAAAGTCTAAGACCGATTATTATTTATATAGGTTTTCGTGACCGAAGCACGCCCGTAGCCGATAATCCGCCTTTCATTATCAACGTGAGTCCATAGCCTCGCACTCTTTTAAATGTTTTATAAAATGATTTGTAAACCCGCGAGGGAGATAACATGCTAGTTTTTGATAAAAATAGAACACAAGTAGTCCCGATGGTATGCTTAATGATATGGACCCGAATGATGCTATGTACCAAATAAACGAGATAAAAAGGATTATTAGTAGTTAGGTTATGTCACTCAAAGTCCCATTAGCATGAATTGTGAACTACCAGGATTTGGTAGATGCTTATGCATATGATAGTACTATTTGGGGACGATCATCCCAGTTCGCGCCTTGACGGTTGATCCCCGTCGTACCACATTGATTGGTAAGCGAATTTATGTATGAGAAGATTTACATAGTGTGATTTTTGTGACGACACGCTAACTTAGATGGGCAAATTGTTTGTCGGGTCCGCGGCCCGTTGTTGTAATAGTAAGGTAACAATGTCATGCGGCTAATAATAATCCTATATATAATCTAAATATCCGATATGATACGATGTTAATAACGATAATAATATTACCTATAATGGTAATATTGAGGCTACGGTCTCATGGACGGTTTAAGATGTATGCTTGATTTATATATTGCCTGACTAGCAATACGAGGACTTACTTCTGATATTATACTTGTGTTCTGATTTCAACGATTGTTTTATATAACGGTTTTATTAAACTCTATGAATTCACTCGGCATTCGCTGATACGAATTTTTTTGCATGTTTTTATCTTAGGTGCTTGAAGGTAATCCAGATGGAGATCGACTCTGATGGCCCACATAATAATAAAAATGTTCATTCGATCTATGTTTTGTAAACTTAATGACCTGTATAATTTGGGACCTGTTGTACACTTTAAAACTTTTTATCGAATGAATGTATGTTGAACCTTGTATAACCATTTTTATGTTTTGTCTATGATTGAAGTCATTGTGCTATACCGTAACACTCTAAAAGACCCTTCCTTTGTACCGATACGAAATTTGAGAGTGTTACAGTTTGGTATCAGAGATCTCGTTATAAAGAACAAAAGATTTTAAAAACCAAGGTTTTGAACAAAACTTTTCAAAATCTTTTAACTATGAACATTTGAGAAAATATTTGAAAAAATCTTTTGACTATAACGGTGCCAAAGATCTCCGACGTTACCAACAAGCCCTATTGAGAAGATATATTTTTTGATATATATAATTTAATTTATATATATGTATATATCATGATTTCAGTATGTAATTGTTTAATAAGTATGTTATCCTAATACGAGATATATATAAAAATGCAGATTATCATGACTGACCCTAATATTCCTGTAGAGAACCATGTTATTCCCGAACCTAATGTAGATGATGATCCTTATTTAGACTTAGTAGATTATGATATGGATGATGATGAGGAAGAACCATTTGAGGATCCCGAGCCCGAGATAGGACTAGGAGATCGGATTGCCCCTCAAGATGATATGGTAGAGAATGAGATTGATAATGTTGATATTGAGAATGATGATGAGATTGGGTTAGATAATTTAGATGATGAGATTGACGACAAGGATGTCGAGGAGGATATAGGTATAGACGATGAGGTTGATGATGATGAGGAAGCCGAGCTTATTTACCCTTATGATGTTCCAGAGGGGGAGCCCTTACCCCCACCAGTTTATTTGTCTGATTCTGAGGTTGAGCTACCTAGGGATGAAATGTCTGAATCGTCTGAATCTGATTCTGAATCAGAGGAGGATGAGGATGATAATGCACCTGACGGTACTGATGGTATTGCTACTCGTAGACGTGTGATAGGAGAGTCGTCTAGTGCTCGAGAGGCTACTCATATTGATGGTCTTGCACCATGTGCCTTGAGACGTGATTTAGATGCTTCCCGTGTTAAGAGTAGTATGACAGAGATTGGATTAGGTGTTGTTCAGACTCATGTTGCTTATTTGGAGTCAAAGACTAAGGTTGGTGAGAAAGAGCGGGAATTGCTTAGTTTGGATTTGACTGATGTAGAGCGTGGTTTGAATGAGGCTTTTAGGAGGTTATCGGTGTTAGAAAGTGGTGAGTTTGCTGCTATGAAGAAAAAGGTGAATTCTATGGAGATTCAGTTGAATGTAGCTCGTGCGATACGTGAGAAAGCTGAGAAGGAGTTGAATATATCTGTGGGTTGGAATAGTAGATTTTATGCTGACCAGTCTGTGTTTAGTAGTGACCTTTGTATCTTTTGTACCTTTTGTAACTTTGACTAAACCGACTTGTTAGTAGTAGACCTGGCACGAATTTTGAGAATGTATAGTGCTAGAAACTTTGATATGGGATGTAACTAAGACAATGTTATTGTTTCAAATCGAATGAAATATGTATCTTGTCTTGAATTCCATATTGTGCCTTATTTGTATCTTGATTATGAATTCAATCCATATTATATGAATCCTTATTGGGTGAATTCTTAATACTTTGAAATTGTGAAATTATAGTACTATGCCGCCCAAGAAAGCTGTAACTGAGGATGATGTACGTAGGATTATTACGGAGCAAGTTACCGCATCTATGACTGAATTTATGGCAAATGCTAGAAATGAAGCTGGCGGTAGTGGAGCTGGCGGTAGTGGAGCTGGCGGTAGTGGAGCTGGCGGTAGTGGAGCTGGCGGTAGTGGAGCTGGCGGTAGTGGAGCTGGTGGTAGTGGACCTGGCGGTAGTGGAGCTGGCGGTAGTGGAGCTGGCGGTAGTGGAATTGGTGGTACTAATGTGAATGTGAATGCTAATGCTGGAGGAAATATAGGAGGACTTGGAACTAATTCACCTGAAGTTGGTGGCTGTACTTATGTGACGTTCATGAAGTGTGAACCTCTACCTTTAAATGGAACTGAAGTGTAAAACCCACAAAATAAGGTCATTACTTAATCTTACTTTTCAAATATTTTTGAAGTATTTTATAATATTAAATATTATTATGTTTAACGGTTTAAGTTGAAACCGATATTAAATATTTTATTTTAATATTTTGACGAGCAACGAGGACTACTAGTGATCGTGATACCGACGGATGCCCACAATTTTATATTTTATTATCAATCGTTTCGATATTTAATATTTTCGACCATATCGTTTTAATTATCTATCGGGTCGTTATATTATTATTTTTCGTGTGCGTTTAAACTTTTAAGTATTTTTACGAAACCCGAGTCCCGTAAATATTTGTAAAATTTACTTTTAGTCATTTCCCGCTTTTTAACTAATATTTACATTTTGGACCAAAACTATCACAAATTGGCAAAAACTAACCTAACTTCTCACTATATCTAACACTTCCACTAACTTTTTTTCATTAATAAAAATCATTTAACTAAAAACTTCTCCCACCTTCCCCTTTCTCCTTCCTTGGCCGTACACCCCAACAAGCAACACCATCCAAACTTGTTGATTTTAAACTTGAATCTTCCAAAACAAAGCAAAGTCCCATCCTTAGAATTCAAAGGGCTACATTTTGGTACAAATTTTAGCTACATGCATCATACTTTTTAATTTTATGAACTTTGATCATTTATATAGTTATATGATCATCTTATCATATTGATTTTATATTGTATCCATGGACTTTTTAGTTTTTGTGGTTGAGAGAATTAAATTTTTTGTAAAAATGATCATGCATGTGTTAGTAGTAATCATCAAATGATGTTTATGCTAGTTTTTCACTAAAAACTTATTTTTAAATTTTTGGGTTTTTGATTTTGATGATGATGCAAGTGTTAGGATTAATATAGGATGATATTAGGGGTGTAGGATGATGAGGAAAATTGTTAGAATTGATCAAAAACATGATTTTGTGGGAGATTTTGAAAGGTGATTTTGGGCAGTAGGTTTGAGGCCGTTTTGAGGGGTCTTACTGTTTGATAATCACTTAACTAATAGGATAGGGTTATAGAGAATTTCGTTAGCTTCGATTTGATATAAAGTAGGCCTTCCAACTCCAAACGAGGTGGAAGATACACTAGTTTGATTTTCGTGTACCGGGAGACGAGTGTCGACACAATCCGAAAATTGTTGTCGATATTTGGATCGAATCTCGGGGACTATAAAATGAGTTTCAAAATGATTCAAGGGCTGTTCTTAGGCTCCAAGTTTAGCATTTTGAGTCTATTTTTAGAATCAAGTGGCGGTTTTACAAATGGAGTTGTTTAGAATGGTCAAAATGGTTTCGTAAGTCAAGGTCGCTAAACTGTCCGGATTTTGTGATTCAAAGATGAGTCGGGCAGGGAACTTTAGAAGTAAAGTCTTTTAATGGGATTTTGAGAGGACGTTCTATATATAGTAAGTAAGTTCTCTGAGTAGTATCATAAAAATTTGATATGTTTAAGTATGGGAAAACGGCTTGGACATTCGGTATGTTCCGGCAGATTTTTATTAAAGGCATATAATAATAAAATGAATATATAGGAGAGTATAATAGAACCACTTGCATCGTTTTCTCTCGAGTTGTCGTGATTTTATACTTAAATTTGATTTTATTAAGTATCATTTATTTCTCGAGTCTATTATTAATGTACGCACCTTAATTGCTAGGTTGCGGTTGTCGTGTTTTTCGGGCATCTACTATCGTCGGCGATCGTCTTCAACTACTATAAGTACTAAGGTGAGTCTATAGCCTCGTTTGCGCAATTATACGATTTTAAAAACCCGCGAGGGGGAATACATGTTTTGTAAACTTAGAACACAAGATTTTTATGGTATGCTTATCCCTTTATGAATGGACCCGTGGTTGCCTTTAAATTGCATTAAGTGATTGCCTTAGTTAAAGCCTCAATTATGGGCCGTTAATTAACCTATGATGGGTTAACCGCTAGTACAATTAATAGATCTATGGTGGAAGCCGCCCCGGTTCAGTTTTTGTGGACTTGTCATAGAAGCTTAGGCCCGATCTCCACACTGTTTGAGCATATTGTATTGAGAAGTCAGGTATACGGCAATGTACCAATAATCTAGAGGTAACCGACAATTAATAAATCTCTCGTCTTATTAGACTGATATGGGAGTGTCTAAGGGCTCGGTTCCATGAGCTTATTGCAATTTATGCTAAATACAATTATTATTGTTGATGCAAATTATTAGATGCTTGTTGCCTTTAAGCATGCCACAAACTTATAATCTTTGCTTGTGTTCAAAATGATTATATAAACCTATAGATTCACTCGGCATTTTTGCTGATGATTTTCTCACATGTATTTCAGGTAATCAAGAAGTCTGAAGCTTGGAAGCCACGGGAATGAATGTTGTGCACTACTTTGCAATATAAACTCTTTGAATAATTGTCGTTCCTTTTGTTCAAAACAATTTAAATCTTTTGTTTTGGTTGTACTTTGGTTACGATGCCTTGGGACTACGCTACTCTGATAAATGTTTAGGAACGATAAATTTAAAACGTCTCTTTTCGAGTCGTTCTTTATAAATTATGTGTTGTTGTATCATTGTTTAGCACCCAAAGATGTATTCCGCTGCGTGTAAATTTGGGGGTGTTAAAGATTGGTATCAGAGCCATGAGTTATAGAGAACTAGGTCTTTTTCTAAAAACCTAAACTATAACTGTCGGTTTTATTTTTCAAAAGAGTCGGTGCACATGATTTCGCGTAACTTCAGGTTCAAGCTACTTCTGGGATTACAACTTTAGTATACATTATTATGTATGCTTTATTGCTAAGTATTTCTAAATAAATACTATAATCCTTTATCGATATATATATCGATATCGTTAAACTTTTCGATGAGAGTTATCATTATTAATGATTTACTTAAATAAATTTTTGGAATTTTTCCTGCAATTATTTTGAAGGATTTTCTACATTTATTTAAATTATTGGAAATTATCCTATTTCATTTTGTTATGACCTTATACCTATTTTGTGAAATTTACCACCGTCAAATTACGTCTTCGATGAGGAGGATGATTGATTTTGTACATGATATGACTATACCATGAATACAATTAACTCATTCATTTTATCTTCTCTTTGTGATGTGACAGAATCATGCCACCTAGGAGAATGACAAATGATGCCATTGAAAGGCTAGTTGCTGAAGAGGTTGCGAAAGCACTAGCTGCAGATAGAGCTGCGCGTGTTAACACTGAAGGAGAAGGTGGCTCTAGAGGTGCAGCTGCTGAAGGTGAAGGTGAACCTGCTGGACCAGAAGCTGCTGGGGCAGGTGTAGCTGAGAATCCTGCAGATGAGGTTGCTCCGGCTGCTGCTACGGTTAAAGAATGTACTTTTGCTGGATACATGAAATGTGGACCCACTACATTTCAAGGAACTAGAGGAGCAATGGAATTATTCAGGTGGATTGAGAAAACAGAAACAACATTTGAGATTAGTGATTGCTCAGAAAGGAACAAGGTTAAGTTTGCAGTTGCTACCTTCAAGGATCGAGCTTTAAGCTGGTGGAAGACTCAAGTTGCTACAGTTGGTTTAGAAGCTGCAAACAGGAAACCTTGGGATGAAATTAAAAGGTTGTTGAAAGAAGAGTTCTGTTCAGAAGAAGAGTTATCTGCTTTGGAGGATGAGTTGAGGCACCTGAAGCTGAAAGATAACAACATTGCTGCATACACTAGCCGATTCAATGAGTTGGTTTTGTTGTGTCCAGATGCTTTTGTTACTAAGAAAAAGAAGATGGATCAATACATCAAAGGGTTGCCTGGGTACATTAAAGGTGAGACGACTTCATCTCGACCCAAGAACTTTGTTGAGACTGTAAGAATGGCTCATACACTCATGGGGCAGAAAGTTCAAGATAGGGCTGAGAAAGCTGCTGAGGGTAATAAAAGGAAATGGGAGAATTCACAGAGTGGTAATCAAGGTAGTAACCGCCATAGGCAGTACAATCAGAAGAGAAATGATGGGGCTAGAGCTGCAACTAACAAGAATGACAATGCTGACTATGGGGGACCAGCCCAGAAATGTAAGAGCTGTGGTGTTTGTCACTTTGGTAATTGTCCACCAAGGTGCACTAAATGTGGAAAGGTTGGGCATGCCGCGGAGAAGTGCAAGCCATGGATCCCTGCCACTGGAGCAAATGCTATTCCGATCAATACATGCTTTGAATGTGGAGAACGTGATCATGTTCGTCCCAAATGCCCGAAGTTGAAGAACAAGAAGGCAGGTGAAGCTGCTGGGGCAGTTTATGTTGTTAAGGATGCTGATCAGGCACAAGGTCCAAATGTGGTGACGGGTACGTTCTTACTCAACCATCGTTATGCTAGTGTGTTGTTTGACTCAGGATCTGATAGGAGCTTTATAAGCACTTCCTTTAGTCGTTTAATTAATGTTGAGCCAACAAGCCTAAATGCTAGTTATGAGGTCGAGTTAGCTGATGGACAATTAGTTAGTACTACCACTATATTTAAGAAGTGTCCTTTGAAATTAGCAAATCATTTGTTTGAAATTAATTTGATGCCAATAGAGTTGGGTTCATTTGATGTGATTGTTGGTATGGATTGGTTGGTTGCTCATGATGCGGTAATTGTATGTGGGGAGAAAGTTGTCCACATACCGGTTAAGGGTAAGGTGTTAGTAGTTAAAGGTGATGTCGGTAGATCTCGGCTGACGGTGATATCTTGTATTAAGGCGAGGAAATATGTAGAAAGAGGTTGTCACCTGTTCTTGGCTCAAGTAGTGGAGAAAGAACTACCGGTTAGGCGTGTGGAAGATGTTCCGGTTATTCGTGATTTTCCTGAAGTATTTCCCGATGACTTGCTAGGGCTTCCGCCTCAGCGAGAAGTCGAATTCAAGATTGATCTAGTGCCAGGAGCTGCACTGGTGGCGCGTGCACCTTATCGCTTGGCACCGTCTGAGATGAAGGAGTTGGCAGATCAGTTGAAGGAGTTAATGGAGAAGGGGTTCATTAGACCAAGTTCGTCACATTGGGGAGCTCCATTATTGTTCGTGAAGAAGAAGGACGGATCGTTCAGAATGTGCATAGACTACCGAGAGTTGAACAAGTTAACTATTAAAAATTGTTATCCACTTCCTAGGATCGATGATTTGTTCGATCAACTTCAAGGTTCGTGTGTGTACTCGAAGATCGACTTGAGGTCGGGTTATCATCAACTTCGTGTTAAAGAGGAGGACATACCTATTACAGCTTTTCGGACGCGTTATGGACACTTTGAATTTCAAGTAATGCCGTTTGGGTTAACTAACGCACCTGCGGTATTCATGGACTTAATGAATCGTGTGTGTAAACCATACCTCGACAAGTTTGTGATTGTATTTATCGACGACATCCTGATTTATTCCAAAAGTCAGGAGGAGCATAAAGGTCATTTGAAGATTATTTTGGAGTTGTTGAAGAGGGAGAAGTTGTATGCGAAATTCTCCAAGTGTGATTTTTGGTTGGATTCAGTCCAATTCCTTGGGCACGTGATCGATAGTAGCGGTGTTCATGTTGATCCTTCCAAAATTGAAGCTATTAGAGATTGGGATAGGCCTACGACCCCGACTGAAGTTAGACAATTCCTGGGATTATCTCGATACTACCGGCGATTTATTGAAGGGTTCTCTTTAATTTCTAAACCTCTTACTAAACTTACACAGAAAAACAAGAAGTATGAATGGGGTTCAGAAGAAGAAGAAGCATTCCAAACTTTGAAGCGGAAGCTGTGTTCTGCACCAATTTTGGCTTTGCCCGACGGAGCTGAAGACTTTGTGGTATATTGTGACGCATCATGTAAGGGTTTTGGTGCTGTGTTGATGCAAAGGGAGAAAGTGATCGCGTATGCATCTCGTCAATTGAGGAAGCATGAGGAGAACTATACTACACATGATTTGGAATTAGGAGCTGTTGTCTTTGCTCTTAGACTTTGGAGACACTATCTCTACGGTACAAAGAGTGTGGTATATACCGATCATAAAAGCCTGCAACATATTTTAGATCAGAAGGAGCTCAATATGAGGCAGAGAAGATGGGTAGAATTGTTGAGTGATTACGACATTCAAATTTGCTACCATCCCGACAAGGCGAATGTAGTTGCCGATGCACTTAGTAGGAAGGACAGAGAAATAACCAAAAGGGTTAGAGCTTTAGCCATGAAAACTTATTCTGATTTATCTAATCGAATACTTAAAGCTCAAACTAAGGCGATGGAGGAAGAGAATGTGAGAGATGAAGATTTGGGTAGAAGGATGACACCTATATTCGAAATTCGTGATGACGGAATTCGATATTTCGAGAATCGTGTGTGGTTACCGGTGTATGGAGGACTGAGAAATCTAATTATGTACGAATCTCATAAGTCTAAATATTCGATTCACCCAGGATCGGATAAAATGTACCAAGACTTGAAGAAATGTTACTGGTGGCCGAATATGAAGGCTAACATTGCTACTTATGTTAGTAAATGCTTGACGTGTGCTAAGGTGAAGTTTGAGCACAAGAGACCTTCGGGTTTACTGCAACAACCTGAAATTCCAGAATGGAAATGGGAGAAGATCACTATGGACTTTGTTTCGGGACTTCCGAGAACTTCTAGTGGTTATGATACGATTTGGGTGATTGTTGATCGGTTGACTAAGTCGGCTCATTTCTTGCCGATAAAGAAAACTGATGACTTAGACAAACTTACTCGGTTGTATTTGAAGGAAGTTGTTTGTAGACATGGGGTTCCTTTGTCAATTATTTCTGATCGAGATAGTCGGTTCACGTCTGAGTTTTGGAAATCGCTTCAGCGAGCTCTGGGGACTCAGTTGGATATGAGCACTGCGTATCATCCGGAAACGGACGGACAAAGTGAAAGGACTATTCAGACCTTGGAGGATATGTTACGCGCGTGTGTAATAGACCTTGGAGGTAGTTGGGATCGACACTTAACTTTGGTGGAGTTCTCATACAACAACAGTTATCATGCAAGTATTAAGGCTGCGCCTTTTGAAGCACTTTACGGGCGAAAGTGTAGATCACCCGTTGGTTGGTGTGAGATTGGAGAAAGTCAGTTGACGGGTCCTGAATTGATTAGACAAACGACTGAGAAGATCGTGCAAATCAAGAATCGTTTATTGACAGCTCGTAGTAGACAGAAGTATCACCTTGGAAAAGAGGAGAAAACCATTGGAGTTTGATATTGGCGACATGGTTATGCTGAAAGTATCACCTTGGAAAGGAGTAATTCGATTTGGCAAGCGAGGAAAGCTTAGTCCGCGCTATATAGGTCTATTCAAGATTATTGATCGAGTTGGTCCTGTGGCATATAAGTTGGAATTGCCAGAAAAGGTTAAGTGCTATTCACAATACTTTTCACGTTTCTAATCTTAAGAGGTGTTTGGCGGACGAGAATTTGATAATTCCACTTGAGGAGAGTTAACTGGACGACAAGCTGCATTTTATTGAAGAACCGGTGGAGATTATGGATCGAGAGGTGAAACGGCTTAAGCAAAGTCGGATCCCGATAGTGAAAGTGCGATGGAATTCCCGACGTGGACCCGAATACACTTGGGAGCGAGAGGACTACTTCAAGAGCAAGTATCCACATTTATTCGTAGACGGACCTAAGGAGAAGTAAGCCCCAGGACGGTGCTCTCCTAAGGTGGTGAGGATGTAAAACCCACAAAATAAGGTCATTACTTAATCTTACTTTTCAAATATTTTTGAAGTATTTTATAATATTAAATATTATTATGTTTAACGGTTTAAGTTGAAACCGATATTAAATATTTTATTTTAATATTTTGACGTGCAACGAGGACTACTAGTGATCGCGATACCGACGGATGCCCACAATTTTATATTTTATTATCAATCGTTTCGATATTTAATATTTTCGACGATATCGTTTTAATTATGTATCGGGTCGTTATATTATTATTTTTCGTGTGCGTTTAAACTTTTAAGTATTTTTTACGAAACCCGAGTCCCGTAAATATTTGTAAAATTTACTTTTAGTCATTTCCCGCTTTTTAACTAATATTTACATTTTGGACCAAAACTATCACAAATTGGCAAAAACTAACCTAACTTCTCACTATATCTAACACTTCCACTAACTTTTTTTCATTAATAAAAATCATTTAACTAAAAACTTCTCCCACCTTCCCCTTTCTCCTTCCTTGGCCGTACACCCCAACAAGCAACACCATCCAAACTTGTTGATTTTAAACTTGAATCTTCCAAAACAAAGCAAAGTCCCATCCTTAGAATTCAAAGGGCTACATTTTGGTACAAATTTTAGCTACATGCATCATACTTTTTAATTTTATGAACTTTTGATCATTTATATAGTTGTATGATCATCTTATCATACTGATTTTATATTGTATCCATGGACTTTTTAGTTTTTGTGGTTGAGAGAATTAAATTTTTTGTAAAAATGATCATGCATGTGTTAGTAGTAATCATCAAATGATGTTTATGCTAGTTTTTCACTAAAAACTTATTTTTACATTTTTGGGTTTTTTATTTTGATGATGATGCAAGTGTTAGGATTAATATAGGATGATATTAGGGGTGTAGGATGATGAGGAAAATTGTTAGAATTGATCAAAAACATGATTTTGTGGGAGATTTTGAAAGGTGATTTTGGGCAGTAGGTTTGAGGCCGTTTTTGGGGGTCTTACTGTTTGATAATCACTTAACTAATAGGATAGGGTTATAGATAATTTCGTTAGCTTCGATTTGATATAAAGTAGGCCTTCCAACTCCAAACGAGGTGGAAGATACACTAGTTTGATTTTCGTGTACCGGGAGACGAGTGTCGACACAATCCGAAAATTGTTGTCGATATTTGGATTGAATCTCGGGGACTATAAAATGAGTTTCAAAATGATTCAAGGGCTGTTCTCAGGCTCCAAGTTTAGCATTTTGAGTCTATTTTTAGAATCAAGTGGCGGTTTTACAAATGGAGTTGTTTAGAATGGTCAAAATGGTTTCGTAAGTCAAGGTCGCTAAACTGTCCGGATTTGTGATTCAAAGATGAGTCGGGCAGGGAACTTTAGAAGTAAAATCTTTTAATGGGCTTTTGAGAGGACTTTCTATATATAGTAAGTAAGTTCTCTGATTAGTATCATAAAAATTTGATATGTTTAAGTATGGGAAAACGGCTTGGACATTCGGTATGTTCCGGCAGATTTTTATTAAAGGCATATAATAATAAAATGAATATATAGGAGAGTATAATAGAACCACTTGCATCGTTTTCTCTCGAGTTGTCGTGATTTTATATTTGAGTTTGATTTTATTAAGTATCATTTATTTCTCGAGTCTATTATTAATGTACGCACCTTAATTGCTAGGTTGCGGTTGTCGTGTTTTTCGGGGCATCTACTATCGTCGGCGATCGTCTTCAACTACTATAAGTACTAAGGTGAGTCTATAGCCTCGTTTGCGCAATTATACGATTTTAAAAACCCGCGAGGGGGAATACA
>JANFOE010003291.1:0-10000 GCA_025667525.1 Glebionis coronaria
TCTAGCTCACGGCACACCCAAGAACACACAAAAATCCACCTAAAATCTTTTCTACTTGATTTTTCAAAAATCTAAGGTTAGACCACGCTTAGTTTGGTCATTACCCACCTATTCATGTAATCAAATCCAACATGCATTGATAAAAATTTTTCAAGATTTTTCATATGATCCAAATTCGTTTTTGTGGCTATTTGAGCTAATGCATGTTGATGTTTAGTGATATGGAAGTATAAACACCATGAAAACCCACCAAAATTAATTTGGTTATGGTGATTGGGTCACCCAAACCCCACGGCAAAGGGGGTGTTTGGGGAGCCATGGTGGTTGTTGATTTTGCATGTTGTTCTTGTGATTGGTTCATTGTTTTAGGAAGATTCATATAGGTTTTATTACTTGCATGTGTATTTTCTTTGATTTTGATATTGAGATTGGTTGATCAATAGGGGTAGGATGGAAGTTTGATGTTAGGATATGTTTGGGAAGGCTTAGGATGATGTTTAGTGTTGGTTAGAAGTCTTGGAATCGAGTCTAAGCATGTTTTTGGTATAGTCATTTTTAGGCAGAAACATTTGGTCTATTTTGGAAAAATGATTTTTGTTCCAGGTCTTGAAAACTAAATATAGTGATAGAGGGTTTTTCTAGCTTTAATTTGGTATAAGGTAGAGCCCGTGACTCAAAACGAGCTAAAAGTTATGACATTTTAAAGATCGGGTACCGGGAGACGAGGACTTTCACAATCCGGATTTGTGCAAAGTTTTAGTCAAATCCCGAGGGTCACAAGTATAAATTGGTGAATGATCAAGGGTCAAAACTTGGTCCCTAACCTGTACAAATGGGTCTATATGTTGACTTATGAGTCAAGGAAGTCAAAGGTATTTTTCATATAGGTCAAAGTGGTCAAAAGTGGTCGAAGCGCAATTTCAGCCCGTAAAATGTAGTCGTGGAAATGAGTTGCGTAACGGGTCGTAAAAGTGAAAACTTTTGTTGGACTTAAAAACATGTTATCTACAGGTCATATAGGATTTTTGGAAATTTTGTCAAATGTTATAAGCATGGTTTAATAAGGTAAAACAGCCCGTACTTTAGTCAAGTACCGGCGAGAACGTGTAAAAATGGACAACGTAGGTTATAAGAATGGATGGTATAAAATGAATGATACTTGTTGTTTTTGTTTTTGGCGTGAGTTATATTTGTCTTAAGTGACTTGTATATATGTATTTTATACAGTACCGTAAGTATTTAAATGAGATTACTCATTACGCGTTATTTGTGATAGGTGTTGAGTTACCCGGGCATCTGTTTCATCGTCAGTGAACACTCCTCGAACTACCGACTACTTAATATCTAAGGTGTGAATTTATAGCCTCGCTTATATTATTTCAAATTGTTTTACCCGCGAGGGAAATGCATGCTAGTTTTTAAAAGGAACGTATATCATGAATGATTGTTAGACCCGAAAGTTGCCTTAGAAATTGTGTTGAGTACCAAAGTTGCAAAAGTCCCTAAATTCATGAACTATTAACTATTGTCTTGCCCTTGCGAAGGGGGAAATAGCCGCTTATGCAATTTGTAGTACTACGGGGTTAACGACCCAATGCTAGCCGAGAAGCTGTACTTATAGTAAGTTCTGCGGTAGATTATTTTGTATGAGAAATAAGGTATAATTGCAACTGATGCCTTTAGAAGGGGCACTGGTTTCATCTGAATCATGCCGGTATATTTACGCGGGTGATTGAGTTAACGGATTAGTGTCATGAGCTTAAACACAATTGTCAGTATCCTGATTATAGTTTGTTTGATCGACAAGACTATAAATGATCACGAATGGTTTTTAATATATATACGTTCAAATGGATTGAAAAACCTATGAATTCCACTCAACGTTTTCGTTGACCAAATTTTTGGCATGTATTTCAGGTAACCGCTGAGCAGTAGGATGGAGCATGCATGGGATGGATGTTGTGTGATCGGCTTGGTGTCCGCTTGTTTTTCCCTCCTTTTCTACTTAAACAATTTTTATGTTTAATGTCATGTGGTTGTAAAACTGAAGTTTTTGGGGTTGAGATTCATGGGGACCGAAACGCTAAACTCTGTGCACTATTTGGGGTTGGAAAAACTGTGGACATGTATTATCTAACAATTTTAAATGTTGAATTTTTAAGTCGACGTCTTTTTAGCGTCGTTTGATATCTCTTGTGTGCAATGAATACTGTGTAGCACCCATTGTTGTAGTTCCGCTGCGCATAACAATTGTGGGGGTGTTACAGATTGGTAATCAGAGCCACGAGTTATAGAGAACTAGGTCGTTTTTAAAAAAAAAAAAAATCCTAAACTATAACTTTTGGTGTCGTAAGAAAAGGGTCCAAGCACACACAACTATCCTGCATGGCTCCGGTAAGATTTATTGTTGTATTTATGGCATTTGACGTATACTTTTGAGTAAAGTATATATGTGGGTAATTATTATATAAGTATGGAATTACTATATGTAGACGTTAAATTATACGTGGAATATCCGACATCGTAATTTTCATATTTATCATGCATGAGCATCATATTATTACATTTCGGGCATATGTACCACCTTTGCATTGCATTTGCATGCATATATTTATAATTATCGTATAATTACTTATGTACCCTCCGAAATTCGCTGTTATTGCAGGAATGGCCGAGGTACCGCCCAACGATAACGGTAACGATGTACGAGCCCAGGACCCCGACTCAAGGAGAACTACTTGCCCCACGCCTATGCGTACTTCCCATCTGGTTGGTGTACCAGATATCCCCAGAAGAGCCGAAGGTGCAATGAGCGCGAATTCCCTTCATCAAGGCATCCCAAGAATTTGCTGTCCCGGACCGAGGATTTATCATGACGTACGACGGACTGTGAGAGGTTTGGAAGGATCGATGTGCATGAGGTATGTAGTGGAATCAAGGGTGGTCAGTAGGTTCGACGAGAATGATAAGGCGGATGAAAGACTGTTGGAAAGGACTTCAAGAATTGCGTATGATGGGATGATGAACACAAGTGCCATCAACAGTTTGAAATCAATGGTTGCGAATTTAAGTGCTAGTCTTGACCGTGTGAGGGAAGATCAGATGAGGTTGTCGAGGATGCAGAGTTGGGAGCATCGTGTGAGGGATTCATTGCCCCCGGATTGGAGATTCGTGGACGATGTGGAGATGGAGGCGAATGACTTCATGGTTCAGCCGCCTACTGGAGGTGCTTGTATTTCGGTGGGAAATCAGGTAGCGATTGAGCATGGATCCACATCAGGGACGAGAAAGGAAACAGAATGTGGGCCAGATGAGAAAGGAAAGGGAAAAGTGGATGATGTGGACAAGGACGCGAGTGATGAGGAAACCGAGGACGACGACGAGCCGCCATCCAAGAGGCAGTGTGGATCACCACATGCCTAGTTACTTGTTTTGTATTTTTCTTTGATCATTGTAATAGAACTATTTTAGACCTTTGTATGATGGTATTATGACGAGAAACTCAAGTACTTGATGTTTTGTGGTGAATGATTGTAGTGGCATTACTTGTCACGATTTTGGTTAACTATCAATACAATCTATGTTACCTTTCATGATCTGTGATATGTCTTAAATTTGATCTTTTGTGGTGTGAATTGATGAATATTAGTAACTCCGTAGTGATGTGTCGTTGTATGTATTTTATGTCTGGGAAACTTGATATGAATACTTACATTGTTTTTCTATTTTTCTTGTCTTGCAGAAAGAGATATTCGATAAAACAATGCCTCCAAAGTTGACTGCCGATCGTGTTAACAACATGATTCAGGAAGCGATAGCTAATGCGTTGGAAGCGGACCGAGCTGGGAGAAATCAGGATCCAGGAAGGAACGCGGGGAGACAACCAGTCCCAAGAGTGTGTACCTATTCAAGCTTTATGAAGTGTGGTCCTACGCAGTTCCGTGGATCAGGTGGAGCCCTAGAACTTAGGCGATGGTTGGAAAAAGTTGAGAGTACGTTTGAAATCAGTGGTTGTGCAGAGGCGGATAAAGTAAAGTTTGCAGCAGCTACATTTCTGGATGATGCGTTAAGCTGGTGGAACACCCAGGTAGCTACGGTGGGATTGGCTGTAGCAAATGCGAGAACGTGGAATGCGACCAAAGCTTTGTTGACAAAGAAGTTCTGCCCAGAGGAGGAATTGGGGCAATTGGAGGACGAACTGAGACACTTGACCTTAAGGAACAACGATATAGCTGCTTACACCAGGAGATTCAATGAGTTAAGTCTTTTGTGTCCGGACATATTTGCCAATGACGCCAAGAAAATGAAGCAGTATATTAAGGGTTTATCTAGCAACATCAAGGGTGAAACAACTTCGTCGAAACCTGGAACGTTTGACGAAGCGGTTCAAATGGCACACGCTTTGATGGACGTTAAGCTTCAGGATAAGCAGAATTACATTGCTGAGGGTAACAAAAGAAAATGGGAGGCAGCACAAGGCAATCAATCCCAAGGCCAGAACCGAGGAGGAAATCGAAACAACCAAGGGCCGAACCGTAATCAGCAGTTTAATCAGAGAAGGAACGAAGGGATGAGGGCCGTGACGAACCCTAGAGGTGTGAAAGTGAACCCCCATTGTGGAAAGTGCAACTTGTATCATGTTGGAAACTGCCCGCAGGCATGCGGCAAGTGTGGAAAGGCAGGCCATAGGACTGCTAGTTGTCGAACGGGAGGAGTAGCCACTGGGGCTAATGCTATCAGGATGAGAGGATGTTATAGCTGTGGAGAAAGAGGGCATGTGCAAGCAAATTGCCCGAAAGCAGGGAACAGACGGGGAGGAAATAATGCGGCAGCTGTGTATCAAGTGGGAACTGCTGATAAACCACAAGGTCCCAATGTGGTTACCGGTACGTTTTTGCTAGACGCTTGTTATGCTAGTATTTTATTTGATTCTGGCTCCGACAAGAGTTTTGTAGACGTTAGATTTAGTCGTCATATCGATAGAGAACCGGTATTGTTAACGACTAGTTATAATGTTGAATTAGCCGATGGAAAAATTGTTAGTACGAATTCTATACTGAAAGGGTGTACCTTGAAGTTAGGAAACTACGCTTTTAAAATCGACTTGATGCCTATAGAGCTAGGATCGTTTGACGTGATTGTGGGAATGGATTGGCTAATGGCGCATAGTGCTACGATCGTCTGTGGTGAGAGGTTGGTGCAGATTCCGCTGAGGAATAGGGTTTTAACGGTAAAGGGAGACGAATGCACTTCTCGTTTGAAGGTGATTTCGTGTTTGAAGATGATGAAGTACGTAGAGAGCGGATGCGATGTGTTTTTGGCACAGGTTTCGAGCGATGGTGATGTAGAGGCGAGGATTGAAGAGGTGCCAATTATTTGCGAGTATCCGGACGTTTTTCCAGACGAGTTGCCAGGTTTACCGCCTAATCGTGAGGTCGAGTTTCGAATTGATTTAGTGCCAGGAGCTGCACCGGTTGCACGAGCACCTTATCGCTTAGCACCATCTGAGTTAGAGGAGTTAGCGGATCAATTGAAGGAGTTGATGGACAAAGGATTTATTAGGCCGAGCTCATCACCTTGGGGAGCGCCAGTGTTGTTCGTAAAGAAGAAGGATGGTTCGTTTAGAATGTGTATTGACTATAGAGAACTCAATAAGCTGACGGTTAAGAATCGGTACCCATTACCGAGGATTGATGATTTATTCGATCAATTACAAGGTTCCAGTGTATACTCAAAGATCGATTTAAGATCAGGGTATCATCAACTGCGTGTAAGAGAGGAGGATATTCCTGTAACTGCCTTTCGTACGCGGTATGGACACTTTGAATTTCGAGTGATGCCGTTTGGGTTGACAAACGCGCCTGCTGTATTCATGGATCTTATGAATCGCGTGTGCAAGCCGTATCTAGATAAGTTTGTTATTGTTTTCATCGACGACATACTTATTTACTCTAAGAGTAAGGAGGAGCACGAGAAGCACCTGAGAAAGATTTTGGAGTTGTTAAGGAAGGAGAAGCTGTATGCAAAATTCTCTAAGTGTGAGTTTTGGTTGGAATCAGTGCAGTTTCTAGGTCATGTGATTGATAAGGAAGGAGTTCGTGTAGATCCTGCTAAGATCGAAGCGATCAGGGAATGGTCAGCACCGACGACGCCGACTGAAGTTCGACAATTTTTGGGTTTAGCTGGGTATTATCGAAGGTTTATTGAAAGATTTTCGTTGATTGCGAAACCATTGACGCGGCTTACCGAGAAGAATAGGGTGTATGAATGGGGAAATGAGGAAGAGCTTGCTTTCGAAACGCTCAAGGATAAGTTATGTTCCGCGCCGATTTTATCATTGCCTGAAGGAACCGAAGACTTCGTGGTGTATTGTGATGCGTCTCGTAAAGGTTACGGAGCAGTGTTAATGCAACGTGAGAAGGTGATAGCTTACGCGTCGAGGCAATTAAGGAAGAACGAGGAGAACTACACGACGCACGATTTGGAATTAGGAGCGGTGGTTTTTGCGTTGAAGTTGTGGAGACACTATCTGTATGGGACAAAGTGTGTTGTATTCACTGATCACAAGAGTTTGCAACACATTTTAGATCAAAAGGAGTTGAATATGCGACAAAGACGATGGGTTGAACTATTGAGTGATTATGACTGTGAAATTCGCTATCACCCTGGGAAGGCGAATGTTGTAGCGGATGCATTGAGTAGGAAAGAACGGGAGAAACCTTTGAGGGTTAGAGCTTTAGTGATGAGTGAGAGCGTTGACTTAACCGAAACCATACTGAAGGCTCAGGAGAGAGGATTGATGAAAGGGAATGTTGAAGCCGAGAACTTGGGACGAATGTTGAAACCTCTTTTTGTGATTAGATCTGACGGACTAAGATATTTTGAGAATCGGATTTGGTTACCATTGTGTCCATCTGAGGAAGGAAAGCCTGGAGTTCGAGAATTGGTTATGAATGAGTCGCATAAGTCGAAGTATTCGATACATCCTGGATCGGATAAGATGTACCACGACCTGAAGAAAGTTTATTGGTGGCCGAATATGAAGGCAGATATTGCTCGTTACGTCAGTAAGTGTTTGACTTGCGCGAAGGTTCAGGCAGAACATAAGAAACCATCTGGATTGTTGGTACAACCGGAAATCCCAGAATGGAAATGGGAGAAAATCGCAATGGATTTTGTGACGGGTTTACCTAGGACTCCTAGTGGAAGCGATATGATATGGGTAATTGTGGACAGGTTGACGAAATCTGCTCATTTCTTACCTATGAAGAAGACGGACAGCATGGAAAGACTCGCCAGCGTGTACGTGAAAGAGATCGTCTGTAGACATGGAGTGCCGTTATCGATCATTTCGGATCGTGACAGTAGATTTACGTCGGAATTTTGGAAATCGCTTCAACGTGCGATGGGCACTGAACTGAGTTTAAGCACGGCTTATCACCCGGAAACTGACGGCCAGAGTGAACGAACGATTCAAACGATGGAGGACATGCTCCGAGCGTGCGTGATTGATTTTGGAGGAAGTTGGGAACGCCACTTGCCTCTGGTGGAATTTTCGTACAATAATAGTTATCATGCGAGTATCAAAGCGGCACCGTTCGAAGCATTGTATGGAAGGAAGTGTAGATCGCCCGTGTGTTGGAGTGAAGTAGGGGAAAGTCAATTGACTGGACCCGAAATGGTATTAGAAACGACAGAGAAGATCGTGCAGATCAAGAACCGACTACTTGCTGCGAGAAGCCGACAGAAAAGTTATGCTGATAACCGAAGGAAACCGTTGGAGTTTGAAGTTGGAGATATGGTTATGCTCAAGGTATCGCCATGGAAGGGTGTAATTCGTTTTGGAAAGAAAGGAAAGTTGAGTCCGAGGTATATTGGACCGTTTAAGATCGTTGAACGAATTGGACCAGTAGCGTACAAGTTAGAATTGCCGACCGAACTTAGTGCTATTCATGACACGTTCCACGTATCGAACCTGAAGAAGAGTTTGGCGGACAAGGAATTGGTGATTCCTTTGGACGAGATTCGACTAGACGACAAAATGCACTTTGTGGAAGAACCTGTGGAAATCATGGACCGGGAGGTCAAGCGGTTGAAGCATAGTAGGATTCCTATTGTGAAGGTCCGATGGAATTCTAAGCGTGGACCGGAATACACCTGGGAACGTGAGGACTTTTTCAAGGAAAGGTATCCTCATTTGTTCCAGTAAGACGAAATGTGAGCCCAAGAAGAGGCGAGCGCCGGGACGTCGCTCTCTTTAAGGAGGGGTGGATGTGACACCCTAGAATCGAGGTCATTAACGATACCCTAAATTACGCTAATTTTTGAAATTTTTGA
The DNA here is from genome assembly GCA_025667525.1 of Glebionis coronaria. NCBI lineage: Eukaryota > Viridiplantae > Streptophyta > Magnoliopsida > Asterales > Asteraceae > Glebionis > Glebionis coronaria. The sequence goes on from JANFOE010003291.1 coordinate 8,338, forward strand.
TAAATTTTAATTTCTATATTTATAAGTATTTTGGTTAGAGCCGATGTTCGAGGTTATAATTTTTACGGTTGACGTTTTGAGAAGGACGATGACGATTACGATCCCGAGAGATGCCCAATTTTATATAATTTTTGACGATTTATCGATAATGTAATTTTTCGAGAATTTTATTTACGATACGTGTTAAGTTGAGTCGTGTGAGTTTTATAGCCTTCCAAGTACATTTAAAGTATCCCAAAAATATTTTGGAGCATTCGGGAAGATTTCCGACTCCCGTAAAATTTTCAAAAGTGACAAATGAGTCAAACCCGCAAAGTTTTGAGGTCGTTTTCTATTTAAGGACAAAAGAAGCCCAATATTGCACAAAGGTCCCTCCTAACTATCAAAAAGGGCCTAAATGACAAAACACACAAACACATACAACATTTCACAAGAAAAATCAAACATCACTCCCTCTTGTCTCTCTCTAGCTCACGGCACACCCAAGAACACACAAAAATCCACCTAAAATCTTTTCTACTTGATTTTTCAAAAATCTAAGGTTAGACCACGCTTAGTTTGGTCATTACCCACCTATTCATGTAATCAAATCCAACATGCATTGATAAAAATTTTTCAAGATTTTTCATATGATCCAAATTCGTTTTTGTGGCTATTTGAGCTAATGCATGTTGATGTTTAGTGATATGGAAGTATAAACACCATGAAAACCCACCAAAATTAATTTGGTTGTGGTGATTGGGTCACCCAAACCCCACGGCAAAGGGGGTGTTTGGGGAGCCATGGTGGTTGTTGATTTTGCATGTTGTTCTTGTGATTGGTTCATTGTTTTAGGAAGATTCATATAGGTTTTATTACTTGCATGTGTATTTTCTTTGATTTTGATATTGAGATTGGTTGATCAATAGGGGTAGGATGGAAGTTTGATGTTAGGATATGTTTGGGAAGGCTTAGGATGATGTTTAGTGTTGGTTAGAAGTCTTGGAATCGAGTCTAAGCATGTTTTTGGTATAGTCATTTTTAGGCAGAAACATTTGGTCTATTTTGGAAAAATGATTTTTGTTCCAGGTCTTGAAAACTAAATATAGTGATAGAGGGTTTTTCTAGCTTTAATTTGGTATAAGGTAGAGCCCGTGACTCAAAACGAGCTAAAAGTTATGACATTTTAAAGATCGGGTACCGGGAGACGAGGACTTTCACAATCCGGATTTGTGCAAAGTTTTAGTCAAATCCCGAGGGTCACAAGTATAAATTGGTGAATGATCAAGGGTCAAAACTTGGTCCCTAACCTGTACAAATGGGTCTATATGTTGACTTATGAGTCAAGGAAGTCAAAGGTATTTTTCATATAGGTCAAAGTGGTCAAAAGTGGTCGAAGCGCAATTTCAGCCCGTAAAATGTAGTCGTGGAAATGAGTTGCGTAACGGGTCGTAAAAGTGAAAACTTTTGTTGGACTTAAAAACATGTTATCTACAGGTCATATAGGATTTTTGGAAATTTTGTCAAATGTTATAAGCATGGTTTAATAAGGTAAAACAGCCCGTACTTTAGTCAAGTACCGGCGAGAACGTGTAAAAATGGACAACGTAGGTTATAAGAATGGATGGTATAAAATGAATGATACTTGTTGTTTTTGTTTTTGGCGTGAGTTATATTTGTCTTA
>JANFOE010003291.1:15000-42500 GCA_025667525.1 Glebionis coronaria
CTCTTGTTCAGATTCCGGTTTGATAAGTACATTTATCGAGTAGTTAGCATCCTGAATGAAAACTGAATCTCCTCCAACGTCTCTCCTTTAAGTTGGTCTTCCTGCCATCAAGAAACATAGCCAGTATTAGTATCATAAGATAACCATTTGTTCAATCACCAAAAGACGTACATGTATGTGAGTTCATTGTTTTACTGGTGTAGGTATACATCGATTTAGACGGTGGCAAAATAAGCAGTCTTGTGGGTTGGGTCCGACGTGGAACTCCTACTTTTTAGTATAGTTTGGTTGACTCGGATACGATGTGTCAAATATGAGAACATAAATCAAAAGTTAGATAATAATATTGTTTTGCATAAAGAGATTTAAATGGTTGTAAAAACAACCATATTACTACTATCATTATATGCGCAAAACACTATCTGTAACACTCTCAAAATCGGGTCACATTAGCGGAAGGGTCCTTGAGTGTTACTTACATGATACAATCACAAAATTATTGAAAACGGCTCAAAACGAGTCATTTTAATAAAAACATCCATTCATTCATTCAAAATATAATAATTCATACACGGTCCCAGATAATTTTAAAATATTTACAGTACACATCAAAAGATAAAAGTTGTTTTGAATGGATATATTTTATATAAGTGGGCCAGAGTCACCAAAATTTAGCAAGCTTTATGAAACCACCTTCCTTGAGTACCTTCTTTATGGACCTGAGATAAAACATGCTATAAAATCAACAAAAATTGTTGATTGAATCCATAGAGTTTAAAATATATAAATAGAACACAATTATTTTGAATAACCTTCCATGGTTAATAATTCATCGAAAGACAATTATGTTGTACGGACATAATTGTCGGTGTTATTACATAAGCCTCATGACATTGAACGTTAACATATATTATTTCAGCCCAACACACCTAGCCAAGTGCGTATATTTCTCTTATACTAATGCATCCGATGTGCTCCAATACACATGTGCTTCACTACACATTGCGATAGCTAATCGCATCGGACTGGGCGTCACCCCAATAGATCTGTCCATAGTATTAGCGTTCTTTCGATTAACAATTCACGATTCCATGGGTCTTTTAAGGCTAAAGCTAACTTATGTAATAACATTCATCTGAGCATACAATCGGGTCCCTTGTGTTCTATATTAAAATAAATAGGGTTTACCACAACTTCTGGTTGCACCCATTCATGGGTTTACATCAACTCTTGTTGTACCCTTTATTTACAATAAATACTTTTCAAGTAAATAGAGCTTCCACAACTAATAGTTGCACCATTCAATTGGTTTACCACAACTTTTAGTTGTACTCTTTATTTTTAATAAAACAAGCATGTTATCCCCTCGCAGGTTTCTAAAACAATTAAAGAATTTAAAAGCGAGGCTATAGACTCACTTGTGAATGAAGATAAATATGACTACAAAGTCGATCAATCTCGTCGCACGGGAGTAGTCGGTGAACCGAAACCTTCAATACAAATAGAAAAACAACACCCCAATATAATCAACTTTCTTAAACTCTTTCAATTTTGTACCAACACAACTAAATTACTATTTTTTTTGTAAATAATGATGGAGTTGGAGTTGACAACTCTCGGTAGAAGAAAGGCTCAAAGTGATTGGTATGTTTTTTTTGTTGATAAATTAGATAAAGTACATAGATAGATAAACATGATATGAGGAAGAAGTATAAGAAAAAAAAACACGTGTATCACTGTTATACAATGGATGACACGCTACATAGTCATCTAAATGTAGTTTCTATTAGTTAATTTTGTATTTACACGATATGATTAAGCGGGTATTATTGACGTCCGATATTTTAGAAGTTACGCGATTTTAAAAGATACACGTAAAACACGAAAAATAAACGCTCAATATAAAATAAAAACATTAGAATTCAGAGGACATTTATATTTAGATAATTAAATGACTTAAAAATATATTAATGTGTCGAATGAACGAACGACACTTAAAGATTTCACGTGAATTACGAAAAATACTCGTAAAGTGAAAAATAAACGACAATAATATAAAATATTTCTATGTCATAACGAGAATATAAATATCGGTACCTAACGTATTCCTTTTCGGTTATAATCTAAACAGCATTCTTACGCTAAGTTTCAAGCCATAACCTTCTTGGTTAGCCGATAATTCGATTTTCTCAATAAAGAAAATACAAAATATGTAATAATCGAGATTAGAATAACGACCAGAAATATTAAGATTGTCACATCATCCCAACCAAATTAGGATCTTCGCCCTCGAAGATCAATTTGCCTAATTCTCTGCCTTATTGTTGAAGTCATATAAATGAGGATTTTTTATTTTTATATTTTTTTTTTACATTTGATCATCATTTTCTCAAGTGTATTTTGATCCTCATCTCGAGTTTCATCTGAATTTGACAATTGGAATTCAACTTGAATCAGTTGTTGGACTTCCTTATCAATAATTTCGACAAACTCTTTGATGAAATTCATCTTATCGTTGAATCTTACTTCATCAAGAGGATAATAAGATCTTCGTCGGATAGACATTGATTTAGGTTCGACACATGAAAAGTATTGTGAATTCCTTGTAGCTCTCGAGGTAATTCAAGTTTGTATGCCCCTGAGCCCATTCTCGATAGCATCTCGAGTGGCCCAACATAACGCGGACTTAACTTCCCACGTTTTCCAAAACGTACAACACCTTTCCATGGTGATACTTTCGGCATAACTTTTCCACCTACCTCCAAATCCAAAGGTTTTCGCTAACATCATCATAACTTTTCTGTCTACTACGAGTGGCTAAAAAAAGATTCTTAGTTTGCACGATCATTTTATTATTGCAATGAAATGAACAGATTTAGTCAATCGAGTGACAATGACCCAAATTGAATCAATTATAAACAAAGTATTCAGAAGTTTTACAATAAAATCCATTGTAATTAGCTCCCACTTCCAGATGGGATTTTTTTTTGAGATCGACGTGAACTCCACTTCTATCAATCACATGGCTAAGAAATTGCATGCAATTAAGCCAAAAATCACATTTTGAAAATTTTGTGTACAACTTTTCACTTCTTAGCAAGTTCAAGATAGTCTCCAAATATTGACCATGCTCTTCTTTATTGTTACAATAAATCAGAACAATATCAATGAACATGATTACAAATTTATCAAGATACGGCTTGCACACGCGATTCATGAATCCATGTATACTGTTGGTGCATTGGTCAATCCGTACGGCATTACTTAGAACTCATAATTGTCCATAATGATTTCTAAACGTAGTAATTAGAATATCTTACTCGCGGATGCGAAGTTGATGATAACTAAACCGTAGATCAACATGAGAACAGATACTAGAAACTTACAGCAGATCAAATATGTCATCAATCCTCGACAAAGGATATCGGTTCTTGATCAACAATTTATTTAGTTCTCGATGAAACGATCCATATTTCTTCTTACGAATAATACCGGAGCTCTCCATGGTGACGAGCTCGGTCGAATAAAATATTTATTAGATAACTCTTGCAATTGAACATATAATTCCTTCAATTTAGATGGTACTAAACGATATGGCTCACGGGCCACGGGTGCAACACCAAGAATTACATCGATTGGAATTCTATTTGCCTTAGGGGAGGAAGCCCCCACAAATCTTTCGAAATGACTTAAGGATAGTCACGGATGACTGGAACATCTTCTACTCGCTTCTCCTTCGATTGCTTCTCCGATATTTGAGCTAGGAATAATCTTAACATCTTTCGATATACTTACGAGCTTTAATGCATGAAAAATAAAATTAATTGGGAATTATTTTATCACCTTCGATAACTAAGGTCTAGTTATTTAAGGGAATCATAATTCTTTTTTTTTTCCAGTTCAACACGCTTCTCCTCCAGAACCATTTGCACCACATAACCACTTGCTCCACCCGAACTACCGGCCCACCAGAGCCGCCAGCTCCATCATTCACGTTGGCCATGAATTCGATTAAGGATGTAGCAACTTGTTCATTAATAACTTGGCGTATACGTGCCTAATCATATTTTTAGCGGCATGATTCTAGTACAATGCGAATCATAATGAGTATTCATTCAATGATTACATTACAAGTAAATGAATAATTAAAAGGAATAATTAGAAGAAACAAGCAAGGAAAGATAATAATTGAACGATGTAGAACTAGGAATCAAAAGATAGTCATTTGATTAATTACGAACGAGTACAAGTTGTATTTCCATGCATTATAGATTATCGTCGTCTAATGCTATACAACTCCAGAAGACTAGTTTTACTAACTGATGTTACAGTTTAGTTAGTGATTTACAAAGGATACTACAAATGATAAGCAAATTCACTAAGACTTAATAGGTGAATCATGTGGCTCAGAAGGCTCCTCGGTCCCACTAGAAGAAGATTTCTTTAGTGTCTTTCTGGGACGCTTGATGTCCTCCTTAATTGGCGGTTTTAGAACAGCCCCAAAATAAATCATCACGTGATCATAATATTAGAGGAACAAAATCAAAGAATGAGTCAAACAAACGAATTATGATTCAATAAGAGTTTGTTTGCGTGAACGCTATACGCTTAACCCCACACATTTATAAATCATTATTATCATAGATTGATCAAATCCATCCAAATAAGATTTAGAAATCAGTGGTTCAACAATTTATAATTTCCTTGTTCAAATAAATGGCCAATTTATTTCAACAAGACGATTATAAATCACCTTATTTAAGCATCGCCAGCTCAACACAAAAGATCGGGATCGAAACAAACGAGAAACTGATTTAACAGAAAATGATCAGTGATATGATATAGAATCCTGGTTGGCATGTGAATACCATACCAATCAACCTCAATTCGTAACAAACAACAAGTACAATCTCAGACAAACTTGTTTCTAGCAAAACAGTAGAATGTCGAAGATTAATGAAAATGGAGATTAAATTTGCTAAACGATATGAATGGGTTGAGGAATCAATAATAAGAACCAAGGAAATCAAAATCCTTGTAACTAGAAGAATATCATCAAGAATATTAACCATTTCGTTGGGATCATGTATATCCACAACTTACTTAGTCTCGAGAATAACATGATTCATTTAAGGTATAGCTTCAGCACTAGCATTAAAATGACTAGAGTGGCTTCGTGACAATCTATGTCGTATAAATATCTCGGATAATTAATAAATTATCATTTATAATTAAATAAATGAAAACATACCTTGTAATTCACAAGTTTAAATAATCGATAAAGATTACAACATATATATAATCCCATATACATATATAAATACTCTCATTCTCGTCCATTGGCAACTCGGAGGTTTCGCTTGCAACTGTTATAGTTAAAAGATTTCAAAATTTCATTTTTGGAAAATCTTTTCGTTCTCTATAACTTGAGCTCTTGATACCAATCTGTAACACTCTCAAAATCGGGTCACATTAGCGGAAGGGTCCTTGAGTGTTACTTACATGATACAATCACACAATTATAGAAAACTGCTCAAAACGAGTCGTTTTAATAAAAACATCCATTCGTTCATTCAAAATATAATAATTCATACACGGTCCCAGATAATTTTAAAATATTTACAGTACACATCAAAAGATAAAAGTTGTTTTGAATGGATATATTTTATATAAGTGGGCCAGAGTCACCAAAATTTAGCAAGCTTCATGAAACCACCTTCCTTGAGTACCTTCTTTATGGACCTGCGATAAAACATGCTATAAAATCAACAAAAATTGTTGAGTGAATCCATAGAGTTTAAAATATATAAATAGAACACAATTATTTTGAATAACCTTCCATGGTTAATAATTCATCGAAAGACAATTATGTTGTACGGACATAATTGTCGGTGTTATTACATAAGCCTCATGACATTGAACGTTAACATATATTATTTCATCCCAACACACCTAGCCAAGTGCGTATATTTCTCTTATACTAATGCATCCGATGTGCTCCAATACACATGTGCTTCACTACACATTGCGATAGCTAATCGCATCGGACTGGGCGTCACCCCGATAGATCTATCCATAGTATTAGCGTTCTTTCGATTAACAATTTACGATTCCATGGGTCTTTTAAGGCTAAAGCTAACTTATGTAATAACATTCATCTGAGCATACAATCGGGTCCCTTGTGTTCTATATTAAAATAAATAGGGTTTACCACAACTTCTGGTTGCACCCATTCATGGGTTTACAACAACTCTTGTTGTACCCTTTATTTACAATAAATACTTTTCAAGTAAATAGAGCTTCCACAACTAATAGTTGCACCATTCAATTGGTTTACCACAACTTTTAGTTGTACTCTTTATTTTTAATAAAACAAGCATGTTATCCCCTCGCAGGTTTCTAAAACAATTAAAGAATTTAAAAGCGAGGCTATAGACTCACTTGTGAATGAAGATAAATATGACTACAAAGTCGATCAATCTCGTCGCACGGGAGTAGTCGGTGAACCGAAACCTTCAATACAAATAGAAAAACAACACCCCAATATAATCAACTTTCTTAAACTCTTTCAATTTTGTACCAACACAACTAAATTACTATTTTTTTTTGTAAATAATGATGGAGTTGGAGTTGACAACTCTCAGTAGAAGAAAGGCTCAAAGTGATTGGTATGTTTTTTTTGTTGATAAATTAGATAAAGTACATAGATAGATAAACATGATATGAGGAAGAAGTATAAGAAAAAAAACACGTGTATCACTGTTATACAATGGATGACACGCTACAAAGTCATCTAAATGTAGTTTCTATTAGTTAATTTTGTATTTACACGATATGATAAAGCGGGTATTATTGACGTCCGATATTTTAAAAGTTACGCGATTTTAAAAGATACACGTAAAACACGAAAAATAAACGCTCGATATAAAATAAAAACATTAGAATTCGGAGGACATTTATATTTAGATAATTAAATGACTTAAAAATATATTAATGTGTCGAATGAACGAACGACACTTAAAGATTTCACGTGAATTACGAAAAATACTCGTAAAGTGAAAAATAAAACGACGATAATATAAAATATTTCTATGTCATAACGAGAATATAAATATCGGTACCTAACGTATTCCTCTTCGGTTATAATCTAAACAGCATTCTTACGCTAAGTTTCAAGCCATAACCTTCTTGGTTAGCCGATAATTCGATTTTCTCAATAAAGAAAATACAAAATATGTAATAATCGAGATTAGAATAACGACCAGAAATATTAAGATTGTCACACTATCTTTATTTCTACTTCGAGCATTTTAATAAAAACTTCATGATAATATTGTTTTGTCACCTCATATTATATTTGTACAAACAACCATATTACTACTGTCCAAACGGCTCGATATCTCGACATGTATGTGCCTTATTCCTGCTATCCGGATGTGCTACCTGCCGTTCCAAATCTATGTAACTAACTATGGTTGGAAGAAGAGCTGAAGTAAAACCAACTTGATGAGCTTGGGCACATCTATTATAGAAGGCCTCCTCATCCGAAAAGCTTTTCAATTTCCAACTATTAGTGGTATGAGAGATATTTACGTGTATCTTGTTACGACAATAAGATCTATAAGAATATACAAAATTGGGTCATAGTGCTAGTTTATTATCAGCGTGCTTACATGTGAAACTTTACATTTCGCTCGTGTGAATGTGGGTATAAGTATGAAAGAAATACCTACAAATACATTAATGCTGCACACATAAATTATAAAATTGTACCGTAAGATTTAGGTGGTGTTTGGGATTGCTTGTTTGAAACTGCTTATTCTGCTAACCTTCTTACAAATAAGCACAACACCTCGAATAAGAGACTTAATTGCTTTCAGATGCAATTCACATTTTACGTGTGTATGCAACCATTTTACGGTCTCAACATTAAAATAGTAAATTTCCAAGAATTCAATTCTTACTACGCAACATTAAAGTTGATTATCTAATGATCACATGACTAAATCAATTTTCCATCAAATCACGGTCAACACAATAATAATCTATTTAGTTATAATAAAATGTTAAAAGTAATCCCAAACACCCCATATTTTTAAGGACTTACTTCCATGGACCGACAACCATCTGGCAGTCTCTTCGTCAGTATTTAATGCCACGATGCACCATCATGGCTGCTCAAAATACCTTGACACGACCTTTTAACATCAAGTAAGTTTCGCGCTGAGTCTGCAAAGCCCCTCACCTCTCTTACCTAAAAAACTGAAGACTAAAGCATTATTACATATCTAAGAACAGGTAGGCTGTCATCTTAAACAATAATGAATTTACCTAAACATTCTCTCTTATTGAGATAGCAATCATACTCGAAGCTTCTTTTAAGGTAGAAAGTGTAGCACATGCAACCTTTAACGTCGCTGCTTAATTAATAAGAAAATACACACCTGTTTGTGTAAGCTTATATTTTGAGGTTAAGCATATGTAGATTGAATAGAGTTATTGTGAAGAAGGATAACCTCATGTTAATAACCTCATACACACAAACTTATTTAAACAGTAAAATGAGCTCATCTATGCTTATTTATATAATTAAAATTTATCTTGATTTATAGATACCTAAGAATTCAAAAGCCCTTCATAGTTGTGATGGTGTTAAAACTTGTGATATAGATTTTAACATAAAAAAAGGTAACCGCAAAAAAGACCGACTTCGTTAATATTAAGATAGATAAAATGGTTTATTTACAGTTGTATATACCCAGGGATATAGGGATAGGTGGAAGTCATGTTTGACAAAGTGAATATATGTATGACATAATCTGCAATACAAAGCTCTAAATCTTATGTCTTTATACCATGTGATTTTGTACAGAAATAATTTAGCTTGTTAATAGCTTGTTGCATTCTTGTAAAGCTAAAACGTCACTGGAAGGCACATCGTAAGCTTAGTTTGTGCTTATTCTCTTATTTTCGGAAGGAAAATGAGATATAATCTAAATTTTTTATATGGCTCTTTGGAAAACCTTAGATTATTGCCACGATAAAGGTAACATTAAAGCTACAAAAAGTGGTGACGACTGAGCGCGGGTAATAATAAAGGTAACCTGCGATATAGTACATGTACCATACTATATCAATAAAGTGCGTGTCCGCAATACATACCTCGCCACAATGATGACCACATCTGATGGTATTCATGCCTTTTGATCCGCGAAGATGTGACATACATCATGATACTCAGAAAACATATTCATTCGATTAACATGTTTTTGATAGAATCCAAAAGGTGACAGTCCCCTACAGTCCATCAATACATAATTTGAGAATGTTCTGCATCAAGCAAATTTTGGAGCTCCTTATTACATCTGGGAAACTGGATTATTTTTAACACATAAAATCATCATAAGAAGATAGTGACAAACCTGCCAAAGTTCAAGCTCAGTTGTGAGTTTTAACTACTTAAATCTTGTATCAATATAAAAATGAAGGATTTCAGGCGATGTTAGATCTCACTCTGGTCTATGCACTTGTTCAAGTTAGCAAGATGGTTCCTCATTATCTCACAAACCCTGTGAAACTCAGTTGTCGTTTTGTATTGTTTGTAGAAGTGAAAAGCACGATGAGAAATATCCTGCATATAAGTAATTCAACATTATACTGCGTTTGATTTCTCAATTGACAAAAAAAGTTAGATGTATATAATGGCACCTCGAATATCATCTAACTAAAAGACTTAAATGAGATTAAACTGATGCGATTTATTACCTTTTCAGCTCCTTTGATTAAGAAATATCCCTTGTAGTCAAAGTCACACTCACCTTTCTCTATGTCAATCAATATGTAATATTTTTTTGTAGGCTAGCATGTTTAGGCAAGAAGAGCAGGTACTCTGTACTACTTTCATTTGAGAAGCGCCTATCTGTCCTAAACATTGGATTCTCTAGGGTGACATTCTCAAATTTACTATAGTTTCACTTCCAGAGGGGTCATGTGTCCGGGCTGAATATTAATCTCACCCAATGAATCAAAGACTTAATGAATCATGTGTTAGTTCTGATCCCATACCTCTAAAAAAGGAAATTGCTACCTTTTTATATAAACCATCTATTCTTCACTTAAACCTGGTGTTAGTTCTGAATCTAGGACACCATTACTCTTAGTTTGTATACATGGGTGTTGGCATCGAGTATTTTTGGCAAAGTAAGTGAAGTTGGAGATTTTATTACAGCAGTGAGCTAGACCTTTAATTTTTATAGTAACATTTGGCAAAGTAGCTGTAGATAGAAAGCATAAAATGAAAAAGAAATAAAAAATCAGATAGGAAACATAATAAATCAAAAGGTATTTGGGTAAACTTGATTATGAAGAGCTCCATCTTTTTTATAAGTGAATTCATATAGCTTTTGTTTTAAGGGGCTTATTCTATCGTTATCATTAGTTTCTGATAGTATTTTTGGACCATAAATGATAGACAAAGAGATTTTTGTATTTACTTTTGCTTAATGGACCATGTTTCAGCTTCATTTTTTATTTTGAACAAATAAGACAGCGGTTTTCAGCCACAACAAAGAATCGCCTTCTACGCTACTGGTAATTTTTCATATTTCAGTTGTTCGTAGTATGTTTGCTATTTTATTTTTATAGAGTAAAAGTAGTACAACCATTACCTTGTGAGTTAACTAATTTTTTGCTAAACTCAAGAAACTCATATTGGGAAACGGTGTCCACGTCTAGGTAAATAATTCAAACTCAGCACAATGATGGAGCCTTTATAAGGAAGTTTATGCTTGGCCTACACAAAAGCTGCTGCTATAGAAGGTTGAGCACCCCAGAGACATGACCAGGCTTACACATCCCTGCCTCTCATAACTAATGACACTTTCAGATCTACACATACGATAAACAATAACTATAAAAACGATTGTATTCTTCTTACCGCTTAAGGACACCAATTTGGCATAGGAACCATGCCAGGGAAAGTAAAATGGGAGCATAAGCACCTGGTGCGTATGAACCAGGTACTGATAGGGGCCTTGCAACCCTATAGCCGTCACGCTAATTTTTTTTGTACAACGTTCAGTGACTTGGCAGATACATATGATCTTCTGAAGCTTGGAGGTTTAGATGATCATACATTGGGTGGACCATGTGACTATGCTCTTGGAAATGTGAGCCTTCCTGTAGGGGCGGTGCATGAATTCCTCAAGGTTGCTCTTTTGCTTCTAGCTGCGACTGTCAGAAACTCTAAAAAAATGAATGAATAGTTGTCTTTAAAGATCACCAACACTGTGCATATAGATTATAACTTAGGTTATCAAGTTATAAAGGAAACTCTATATCTCAGTGGTTCGCATTAAAATTTTCAAATTTACGTAGAACATAAGGGACATAAAGTTATGCAAAGATGTATATAATTCAAAGAAGTTGAGCAATGTTGCTTACTTGTAAGAGGAATTTTCAAACATAATCTTTTTATGTTTCCTACATTCATGTACCAGCAGTATCTTCAATCATGGACAATATAACAGAAGCTAACAGGAAGTCCTTTTGACACATTTTCGCACATGCAATCAACAACCTCACAACTAATTAAGGGGGTGTTTGGGATTACACAATTATTTTTGCAGATGGGTCTTCTTAGAACAACTTTATTTGCACAGGTGTAGTCCACACCGACTTTGGCTTCTCGATTCCCTCAATTTTATCTTTCTGTTTATTCTCAAATAGACTAATTTTATCTTGCACTCATTCACAAAGCATTTGTCTTGGCGGGTGTTAGCGAGTCTTCTTCCTTTTCACTACCGTGACTAGTGGTATATCATTAGTTGCTGCCTTGCCTCTACTTGGGTAATAACCGAGACTCTTTATACTAACTGCGGCTGACCTGCGTGGATCCGTTCGTCCAATTTGGACTCGTCTCATTGGAGATTCTGTCCTTCTAGGCATTGCAGATCTTGCAATTCTTTTGCTTCTTTCAGCAGATGGTTGGTCTTCCTCACTCGAAAATGAGTTTTCACTATCTATTGAGCTTTGCCGTTCAATTTGTGCAACCTTTTCTGGAGAGACGCCATATCTTACAGGCGGGTTCAGTTGTAAAGATTGAGGAGAAAAAATACGTTCGCTTGGAGACTCTTTTGATGACGAGAATTGGCTCAATTCTAGAAATTTTGTAATGAGTCCCTGAACATGTAACAGACATGGTAAATCTTTATTGCACCAATAAGGAGAAAACAAATCGACCCATTAAATGTGGAGTACAAAATCACTACCAGCCAAATGAGTGTTCAGGAATGCTTGTTACAGTAGCAAAAAAACCACAGATTCAAGAAATGTACCATAGATTTGTGTAGAATGAGATGAACAAATTTAAGGGCTTACGAGGTTATTGTGAATTTGATAAGCTTATAAGCTTGAACTTATCTTTGAAAGGAGTTTCAAGAGTATTACATACCTTCCAGCCTGTCAAAGACGTATCGTTTTGAACCAACAAACCTCACGCAGATAAACTGTAGTAGTTGTGGCCACATGTCTGTTGTTCCATCATTAGCAATGCGAACATCGTGCTCTGAGTATTCACAACTCATGTATGGCTCGTGGATGCAACCTTTAATAGTCCGTGTTTAGTTTCAACCTGATGCAACTACTTGCCCACTGGACAGCTGTGAACATAGGAGTACGAAGAAACTTGTAGTTGCAACTTTCCGTTGTCTTTGTGTCATCAACAGATAATGCTAGAGCTTTTCGTTCTTGAGATACATTAACCTAGAAACAACACATTTTTAGAGTTCATGTAGAAGAAATCATGTTTACTATGGAAAAGCACAATTATTTCGACCAATTTACACTTAGGTGTGAACATATTTAAGACGTGTTATATCTCTAAACTATTAAAGATAACAAAAATTCATATTATTGAAATAACATAAATTTAACTTCAAAAGTAACATTTGAGACACTAAATAACTTTAAAAGTTTATCACGTTTTGTTTCACAATATACAAAAAATCGATTATTATCCAACCTTGACCAGTCCATTTTGTCAACTGTATGATTAACAGAAACATTCATACCACCCAGTTTTTGAGAGCTTATTTGCTTTGTTCTTTCCTACACGCTTTGTATGATCAAAAGAAACATTCATTGGGTTTCACTTTCTCCATCAAAGAGCCGTATAGCCTTCAAAGCCTCATCCTCGCTCAAAAAGTCTGCCAAATAACCGCGTCTGTCAAACCAAAAACAAACACAAGGTGTGGAAAATACCAAAAGTTTGTTTTTCTAAAATTTACAGTGGTACATCCAGAAAGAAATCTGTCAAGGGGCTAATATTCACTTTTAAATGTCCTAAAAACTCGTATAACATTCATATGCCAAAACTAGTCCTTACATCGACCCCCAATTGATAGGATCGACCGCCATCAAACACCTAAGGGTTGACGAAGACCTTAGCCCACCTAATTAATATTTCACAAACAACCTTTCCCGCTAATTAATATACCAACATTAAATTAAGATAAATGACTTACTTAGAGCCTTGTTTTGCAACATTAATAAATATCTTCCGTCATGTAAAGTTCTTTTTGATTCACAATCCAGACACAAGATCTACAACCGACTTCTTTTTTCTTTCCAGCCAATAAGTCTTTCCACTTATAATTTCTTGATTCAGCAAAACTGATTGATTAGAACAAATACGAATATGATAGTGAATCTCTTTAAACACTTTCGATTAAGCCACCCCAACACTTAAAAAAGGTTTATGAATGAATGAATTTTTGTGAATAATTAAGGAAAACTGAACAATGATACGTTAGTCAAATAATAAGATGATCAGCGATGTTAAGGTAAGGATCTAAAGATATGATCAACGATGTTAAGGTAAGGATAAAAAATATCGGATTGAAGATATGCTGAAGGCTGCTTTAGGGTTTGTGGTGTGTGTGTGTTTTCACCCGTAGTTGTGGGGGAAAAAATGAAAAAATAAAAGTGTATAGCATTATTTATACCCTCAATATGAAACGCAATTTTGAAACAAAACGCGTTTTAAAAAACTACGGCCCGCCCAAAATGAGTTAAAAAAGGAAAAAAAGTGAGATTTTTTAGCAAATACTCAAATGCTATTGGTTAAAAGATGTGACTAGGATATGACTGGGATTAAAACTGTGGTTTCAAGTCATAATTATACCTATATAATATATATACACACACACACACACATATATATATATATATATATATATATATATATATATATATATATATATATATATATATATATATATTAGTGGCAAAACCCGTCCGATGGACGGGTATGACTTCAGATTGTCGTTTATTTTTTTTAATTTTGTAAATATTTGTTTAATAATGTTTTATCAAAAAATATAACATTTGATTATTTATATTTTTTGGTAAATATTTATTTTTAATTTTGTTGTTTTCTAATGCATTATCAGCTGTGTTTTTTAAACATAACGTTTGTTTTTTTAAGCATGACTTTTGTTTGATTTATTGTCTTTAACATCCGATGACACACTCGAGGATCACCTGTCGCAATCTCCAAATGTCACTTTATAGTCATAAGTATTTCCAATTACTCTTTCATGCTTAAGAAAATAAAGGCAATATATAATAGAGGTATTTACTTAAATTGGGCAAGAGAATTTTTTTCACTTATCAGACACTTTGAGCAAGAACTTAAAAGATATGAATGAAAAAGCGCGACTTTTGTGTCTTTCAAAAAAAGACAAAAAAAATTTGAAAAAAAACATTTTTAGCCATTTTCTAAAAACCAAAAAAGTTGAGCAAAAAACATAAAATTCGAGCCGTTACAAAAAACCATTCGCGTACAGATATGGACACTTGGCATAATTTTGAGAAGTCGAGGAGTCAAGACTCAAGCAAATAAAATTAAAAGAAATGTAGAACAAATCTTTTATAAAATGAAATACATAAAGTCATGACTCTTAAAAGTTGCACAACAAAAGTAAGAAAATAACTGGTGCTCAGGTGTATACCGTTGGTATTAGTGAAACACTAAACGAACAAGACCGTGAGAACCATTCTTATCATCATTATTTTAGCCGTTACTTTATGTATCTGTCATAAGTTTATCATATCTGTATATATAAGAAATTTAGGTAACATATAAATTTAATTAGAGGTGGCAAAATGGGCGGGCAGGCGGGTACGGGCGGCGGGCTAAACGGTCAACGGGCTAAACGGGGGCGGGCTAAACGGGCGCGGGCTAAACGAGCGCGGGCTAAACGGGCGGGCAAAACGGATGGGCTAAACGGGCGCAAGTTAAAAAAGGAAAAAATCATATAAAAACCTACAAATAAAAAATAAAATACTTGTTTGAGAGCCGGGATAAAAAAATTTAATAAAAAATATTCGTCGAGTATACTAATTTGTATTTTACAAGTGCGCCCGTTAAACCCATTTAGTTTCTTACATATGCGACCGTTTAGCCCATTCATTATAAAGAATGGGCAAAAAGTGCCCCATCCTTTTTTGAAAATGGGCAAAAAGTGCCCATATGTATCAAAATGGGCAAGATTTGCCACCTCTAAATTTAATAGAAAAAAACATATATGTGTAAAAAAGGCTCGTCTCAACAAATTTTAAGTTTTCCTAGCGCTCATATTTCAATTTTTTAAACGATGAATGTAAAAATAATATTTTTATTTACAGTAAGTTTTGACTTGGATTGTAATACACTACTAATGACTCATAAAATAATAATGATAATAGTATAAAATAATATATACGACTAACAAAAGGTGATAAAAACGACTTGCAAATTTGTTCGAAGTCTAGAAACCATATCCAATCCTTCATGTTACAAATGGTATTGCCTCTGTTTAAAAATTATTGTCTTTAAAAAAACACATAATTTAAGAAAAGTACATTTCAGTATTCTCTCTATTATTTTTTTATAGAATGACATTTTTACTTTTAGCTAATTAATTTAATTCTTCATTAATTTTGGTAACTGTAATTTCAAGGAAGGATAATGTAGTAAATTTGGTTAAAATTTCTATTCTATTATTAATAGTGGACAATTAAATTAAGACATGTAAAAAAGAATACATGAACAATCATAGATGATACTTGAACAATTTTAGTGAGAGGGCCAACAGTTTGAAACTATCGACGAAACTACTGAAACTTCAAAACTATTTCTACGCAATTATATTTGGGAGGGCCGATTAATATCTCTTGAGAGGGTCAAATACAAAATTTCCCAAAATACCCTTATAATATAATTATAACATCAAGCTCAAATCTTGGGAGGACCACATCCCCGGGTTTTCATGAAGGTTCTATGTGCACAATAATATTGAGATGCAAGGAGTAGTTTACTTGAAAAATATACCATTTTAAAGATTAAAAGACTAATATTTTGTCAATAATTCAAGTCTTCTAAAGCTCAACATGGCTGACTATTTTTACCAAAGTTGTCAAGATCCCGATCTTGATCTCAGAATCTTACCATACTGCAAAGCAAAAATGATCCAGATCTTACGTAGGATCTTTGCATGCTTAAGATTTTATAGGATCCCGGTCTTGATCATAAGATCTTAAGATCTACTATGATCCGATCTTACTTTTTCTCGAGCGAAAAACAAAAAAACTACAAATTTATATGTTCTATTTTGTATAATCTAAAAAACATGTAATCTTCTTATACATTTCATAATCATAATTTAGGACCACAATTTATGAAATATTCGTATAATTTTGTGTTTACAATGTATATTAATTTGTAAATTTATAAAATATTGCAAAGACTACTATAAATATTACATTATAGTAGGATCTTACGATCCCGATCCTACTTTACGATCTCGATCTTGCAAAGACGAAAACGATCCAAGGCAAGATCCCGATCTTGAAAACCTTGATTTTTACTACTAACACGTCTGGTCTATTTTATTATATAAATTTCAAGAGCTCTTACTATTTTTACAAAAGTTCTATTCCGTAGATTGTAAGCAGGCAATGCATTTGGCATCTTTAACTTTTCATGTTAAACTTTTTTGGAAAAAAACTTAGCCATTTCAGATATTACAGGAGTATAACCTAAATCGGCACATATGATTATTTCAAATAAGCAGAGGCTTAGACTCTTGCTATTTCAAAAAGAGTCCTAAACATTGTTTTTTTAGAACGGCAGATATTAGTGGTTAGTGATTCGAGTCGTGCAATGACATCTAAACGGAAGAATGTCTTCTTCAAACCCTCGCCTAGTTATGTTATACTCCTTATCCGCTTCGCCTGAAAGGCCCTTGGCAGGTCTTAAACCCAAGACCTCCAAGAATCCTCCCCCAAAGAAACTATTTACGGGAACCTTGGTGACCAACTGAGCTAAGCTAGTTGGTTGAGTCCTAAATATTGTTACTTGAAGAAAAATTATAGGAATAGAGGAAAGTTTATGAATAAAAGTTATACGCACTTGTCTTAGCCAAGTCTTGCATTCTGGGCATCAACCTTACATAAGTTGCCCTCAAAAGTTCATCTCTATATAACAAACAGCAAAGTATGAAATCATACACAAAAGGCCACACATTTACATAATATAACATGTTATTAGATGGACACGGTCCATGAGTATAAAACAAAATTTCTTTCTTTTAAATACACAGGAAAATAATATCATCTTACACTCATTTACTGAAAACACTCATATTTCTGAGAATCACATGTCCAATAACCCATATTAGGAAGGACAACTGTGTGTACTGTTAACCAACCTAGCATCGACATATTTGAGGCTTTTGATGAGTTACTACTATTGAAATATGATGGACATATGGTATACTGCGGGTCAGTTGGTCGCAACTCAAGTAGGGTCATCGAATACTTTAATGGCATTTCTGGTGTGCCAAAGATTAAAGACAACTATAACCCAACAACATGGATGTTGGAGGTTACTTCAACAACTGTACCGGCTCAAAAGAGATACTTTCTAAGGCTTTTCCTGCAAAATGGTAGGGGCGAGTTTAAGGCTTGTCTATGGAAATAATATTTGTCATATTTAATAAGTCCTTCATACAACTTAATGTGTTCCCTGCATATGCTCTTTACATCATTTCTTTTTGGGTTTTCTTTTGGATCCAAGGGAACAAAATACATAACCAGTAGAGTTTATTCAATGTTCTTAGTTCGATGTTCTCTGTTGTACTCTTTTTTGGCACAAACAACTCATCTTCAGTCATACCCTATGTTTCCATAGAACCGACTGTTTTTTACATAGAAAGGTTTTTTGGTATGTATGCATCAGTCACTTATGCTTTTGCACAAATGACAATCGAGTTCCCTTATCTCTTTTCCCAGTCACTTGCATTCACCTGCATCACATATCCTATGATCGGATATTATTGGTTAACCTACAAATTTATCTTTTACTTATATACAATCTTGTGGACGTTGATGTACTTGACTATATGGGAATGCTTCTTGTTGCTATGACTCCAAACTTTCTAATAGCTTCCATTCTACAATCTGCATTTTACACATTGCTTTAGTTGCTGGGAGGATTTTTAATTCCTTAACCGAAAATTCCAAATTGGTGGAGATGGCTTTACAATATAATTCCTTACTTCATGGTCGCTTAATGCAATGCAACTTCTCAGTTTGCAATGCTTTCTTATAACTTGATTACAGTACGAACTTCTTTCAGGAAAGAGAGTCAGAGATGTGGTGGGAAGATATACTTTATGTTTGGGCAACCCATTAGCTAAGACAAACACCAATTCTATGTCTCTCGAGATCTAACACCATGGGGTACGCACAAAGCCAATGCTTCCTTTTGTATTCTACCAGGTCTAAGGCCTGAAGAGTCGCCACCTAAGTAAATGACGTATAATCAAGTAATTCCTACTCAGATGGAGTTCAATAAGGTTTCTCCAATTTAATCGGATTACACATCCCTAAAGTTATTTCTTGCCCCGCACAAGCCTGTGATACTTGCCCTTGCTTGGACAGATCCTATAAAGAACCTTATAACTATCGCTTAAGCATTTAAGGAGTGGTGTTCATTTGAGCGAGCATACTATTTAGTTGAATTACCTTTATCAAAGTACACAAATTTTGAAAATTAAGAATAGGCTTACCTTATCAGCTTCACCACTAACAACCATCTGGCCATCGCCCATAAGTTTAACACTGGTGACCTAAGAGCAAGAAAAAAATATGAAGTTCGAAAATAAGCTAACGAAATCTAAACGTAGACAACTGTAACTTCTTACCAAATAGGGAACAATACCTTATTGGAGTGGCAATTGAGCGTGTAGATGGATTGAAGACTACAACATTCATACCAATACCACCAATAGCAGTAATATCCTAATATGAAGAATAGATTATTCCCCATACAAAAACTTTATAAAGGAGGATTTTACTTGTGGGTAGTTTAAATTCTGTTCTAAATGCAAATTTCGTGGAAACCAAGATTTATTAGGAGCATGCTATAGTTGGGGGTATGATATCAGTCTATCACATTAAGCTAGATAAAGCACAATTAGAAGTATAGATAAAGCAGGTGTAGATATCCTATTGTGACCCGCATATTTAATGGACCATTACCTAACCTAACCAGATCTAATAGATGTAGTAGCAGTAAGCTAAACCCCCATACCCCGTGTTGTACAAGACCACCTTTTCCACCTCCATTTCCAAGCAGTTGATTCAATGACTCCTACATCGCATTCAAATGATTCCTTTGTCTCACACCAGAAAAAACCAAAACCATCTTTATTTCATTCCTAAAAGAATGTCATTGCCATACCCTACCCTGAGAAGGCACCAAAATATGCTTGTCGGAGAGTTTTCCAGAATATGTTTAGATTATGAACATATATACTACTAAACTCCAATTAAATGCCTATCATATCCTCTAAGATAATCAGAATTTATGTTAGATTTATTAGACGGATTTGGTCCTAACCATGTGAGGAAATGTTTGTAAAACCTTGTTTGAATCTCCTTGGATTATCTTTTTCCAAAGACATTTACGGGGTGTCTCGGTTAGCTTACTCTAGCTTAGCTGAATTTCGGAAAGCTCATAAGATAATTTTGATAACTTGAATTTAGGTCAATGCAAGTACTGAAGATGGCCCTTTTTCAACCAATTACCCGCCCTTTTTTTCCACAGTGCCAACTTTTCCTTTCTTTACATACTTGACTCTACAGTAGTTGATTTACATTCCACATAATTGTGGTTGTCCTGCCGCTTATGCTTCTTTTAGGTTGTAATATGGAACACACTATGAGAGAAAACATTAATAGCTTGATAATAGTGATTTGGCATGAGTTAAGAATGATGTGCATAGTGTTCATTGTTTCCTAAGCCAAAAGTTTCAGAAAATATTAAAGATTAAGCATGTGACAGAAAATAAAACATCATTTCTAAATAGGCATGTTTAGTTGCTATCAAGGATTGTTTGGATTCCTGATCTAAATAGCTATTTGGATGGCTTATATTAGGATTGTTTTGTTTCTTTAAAAAATAACTAATGGGTTACTATGTTAAGGGTGTTCTTGGGAGCTTAGCGGCTAAAGGGTGAAAACAAAAACTTAAAAACATCACCTCATTAACTTGCGTTGTGGCAGAGTGTCTTTTATTGCTGTAACTTTTGTTGATTATTACGCTTCTGTTATGTCAAATGGATAGTCCTGCGTGTTACATTTTTTCCTTGCTAAGATAATTTTTCACGTCAAATTGTCCATAATCTCACTATTTAAGACATCGCATACCTCAGGAGCGTGCCGGTCACAAAAATATTCCATCTTAGAATATAGTAACGCCGAGTTCGTCTAACTGACTGCATTTGGACACCATGAAACTCTTGTTAGAGATTATTGCTAGAAGTACTGCTTCAGACAAAGAAGTGATTTAACTCCTCACGTGCAATTAAGTAAGACCATGGTTGTTGGAGATGAATGAGCTTTGCTCTATTCTCAGCAATTACGTCTGACATAGCCTTGGTTGTTGTTTCTCTACACCACATAAAGTTTTCACCAAGGTGAATTTTTAATAACTTGTATCTGGTTATAACAAAATAAACAAAGATACACAATCACACTTGAGCAGAATATGGGTGCAGTTGCATGTATATGTTCATAATGAAATCAATATCACTACAAAGTGAGATTAAAGAAATAAACACTTGCCAATGATACCATGTGAGATGTAAAGAGACGGTGCTAAAATAAATGAAACACGAGATGATGGTCCTCAATGCTTCAACCACACATACACGCAGTTCAAGAAAATCAAGACAAATAAAATTTATGCTACCATAAAGAACGGCATAACACTCTTCATCTATGTGACAGTTGGCGTAATTTATGTGCAAAATAATTGGACAGCTTGCCTTTGTGCATAAAAGGGAACAAATACAGCGTAAGAATAAACAGAAAGCAAGTAGTATTTCATATTTACCTTTATAGAATTGTCTGCTGATGTGCTCATTATCACTGGGTCATTAGCAAAGAAATGCAACGATATCACAGAGCTACCATGAGCTCCTTTGATAACAAACCGAGGTCTCTTCTCTTCAAGATTCCATATGCTTATTGCATCAGATGAATCTCTAGATGCTAAAGGAGGTTGACCATCTGCAAAAAAAGTGACTTATAGCTTACTTAACATGGATAGAAGCAAGATAACATTACAACCCCCATAATAATAAGTATTAAAGTACTTGAGCCTACTGATCTAGCTTTAGATGCGTTTTGCATATATAGGAGGCAACACCAGGAATGCATACATTCTAACCAGATTGAATCGAGCTTGCTCAAATGTAACCCGTGCAAATCAGACCTAAAGTTTTGATTTTCGACACTTTTTAAAGACTAAACGATGTTCTACATAATGAGAAAAGATTTATGCTTCAGGAAAAGCCACTATTAGAGATCATATATGCACATATCAAGAAGAGTTTTTTAGACTTACTTGAGAAGTTTGACGTTGCCCCACGTTATTAGGTTCTTCTTTTTCAATTTCAGATTCTTGAATTATAATTACCTAACAGTGACTCCGTATATGTTATTCATTTTTAATAACTGTAGTTTCATTAATTTGAGCTTAATAATACTTAATTTATCAATCCATACAAAGTCTTAAGATAATGCCAAACAATTTATCTAAAACAAAGTACACATTTTACAACATTTTGATACATACAGATTTCAACATTCATCAAATTTAATACGTGGGTGTTTGTCATGCATGAACGCCTAGGCTCTGCATCAAAATGTACCACCATTCATTTAGTTATCATCTTTGGGAACTCCCTCAATAAGCCTTAAGAAGAGGTTGTTGCTTCTATATATATGAGAGTAGCATACATAGGATTTATAAAATTATTACCTTGTACACATGATCTTTTGTATGCTAATTACGTATTATATACATTTAGATAGTTACTTGAAATAATTTGGCATGTTATGTATAGTTAGTTTTCCATACTTGATGCATATACCATTATGGTGTAATGCTAAATGTCCTTGTTTGTGAACTAACATACCTAGGTTTGAATCTTGCATGCTAAAGTTGTTACAAAAGCAAATACCGTAATTGAAATTTTTGAAAAAAAATAAAAATGGCAAAGGAAAATTTTAATAAAAAACAGGGAAAAATCAGAGAAAAAAACATATATAAATAAAAAATACGAAAAAACAAAAAACATGTGACTACAAAAGTGCAGCCGCGTCAACTGAACTTGTCAAACCCATCCTTGTTTCTTTTCGTTCTGATAAATTTAAAAAACATGGCCATATTGCCGCTAATTTCAGGAAAAAGAAAGGGTTGGACAACAATACTAAATCAAAGTACCTCATGAATGAGGTGCCATAAGTTCTGTCTCCGCTGCAGATAGATTTCTCTCACGGGAACAGGTTTTTGTATCTTGGCTTCGACATGGCAAGGACTCATAATGGAACTAAGATACCATAAAGAGCCCCATCATCCAGTGTGACCATTGAGATCCATGATCATAAGGTGCAAACCATCGACATCCATTCGTTTATGTTTAAGCATTCGCCTATAAATAGTATCCTTTCATCTCTCAATCTCTCGACTACTAATTTTCCGCTAAACCTGCAAAACACAACGAATCCTCAAAAAATAGCAGTAATTCATTAGTAACGCCAATACGTAATTAGTTTACTGTGCGAAAGCATTAGAATTTCAGATTTTATCCAATGATCTGAGTCAAAATACACAGATACAGGACCTGCCATTGAGAATGTAATAAAATACCCATGTGTATCATTATATGGATTTCAAGACTTTTGATAATATTGTACCTAACTAAATTATGCAAGAACTGTTATAATACAACATCAGAAAGTCGTTTGTCACTACAGGTCCAGAGAATGTAATTAGCCCAGATACACGACCTGCCATCGAGAATGTAATAACAAACATTCATCAAACAAAATAACCATGTGTATCACAATCTGCATTTATGGTAACGAAATTAGGACCATAATAAACAGGCCTATAAAGTCACAAAGAGACAAAGTTTTACGCAAATAATGATAGTTTATAGTGACATGAATATTCTGAAACATTATAATCTGCTTTATAATAACTCAGCTTGTCAAACAATAGCAATGTATTTTTGGCATCTAGGTAGCAAAATATGAGTTTAAAATCATACCCCTTTTCGGCAATAAACTATGTAATTTGTCCACGGGATATGGCATCAAGCATTGCATCGACATTCGATAAAGCACCAAAGGTCAAAAACTGAAACAGAAACACATTAAATCAGTCCCACATTGTCTTGGAACATTAAATAACCTGAATTAACAAATTGATCATTTAATTATTCAACAATTTCAAATCCTTGAAGCTAATTTCCTAAGGCGCACATGGATCTCTTTGCCAGTGATTTGTTCTTTTGTAACTTGACTTTAATGTAGCAGCTAATATCAGTACTATATAGCAGAAAAGAGTGAAGCTATTTAAAGACTACTTATAATAAATAAAAAAGATATACCCTTGCCATCTTGATCATCAGTTTTCATTACTGGATCTTCAATTGGATTGCACAACATTAGGTCTAATAGATTGAACATATTCATGGCTGCCATACCGCAAGTCGACTCAACTTAAGTATAGATTGGTTTCAAAATATTTATAAAGATTATTAGATTTTGTCTTCGTGTAGTTCACATGTATGTATTGTGATAATTAACAATATAAGTGTAAATAATAAATTTTTTTTGATGAAAACTTACTCTTGAATTGGTAAATATCTTGGAATTGATTGAACTGGTTTTTGGGGTTGAGTTTAGGGTTTAGGGGATTTGTTATTGATTCTTTAGGATTTTATTTGTGAAGGCTTGGTGTTATAATTAACGATGCAATGATTTTAATATTGTTTTCATCACAAGCACTGCAATTAACTTTTTTGAAATATTTTAAGCCCATAATTAAGACTAAGCCCGTTTAACACGTAGGATTAGTGTCCTGATAGATGACGTGGCAAATCCCTCCTCTTATATATAATGTAAAGATATATATATATATATATATATATATATATATATATATATATATATATATATATATATATATACGTATATATATATATACGTGTATATATATATACGTATATATATACGTATATATATATATATATATATATATATATATATACGTATATATATATATATATATATATATATATATATACATATATATATATATATATATACATATATCTATATATATATATATATATATATATATATATATATATATATATATATATATATATATATATATATATATATATATATATATATATATATATAGAGTGGAGTTATTCTAAAACAAAACTTATAATAAAATAAATGAGGTGAAATCTCAACCCTTGGATCAAAATCACCTAATTTGATAAAAAATGGTGTCTTTTTTGTAAACTCTCAAACTTTAAGGGTAATTGTTGAAAATAGTTAAAATTAAAACGTACCAATTAGGCCGATCAAAAACACACACTTCACACCTACCAAAAAACACACAGTACACTAAATCCACCAAATCAAACCTACTGAATCCTCTCGAATCAAACAAATTCAACAACGCATCGAGATGGTTCGTACGTTTACATCATCTCATCAATGGTATATTGATCTTCGTTACTTTAAAAGTAAGCTTTTTTATGTTCTATTTATGTATCGTTGATGAATACGGTATATTGATCTTCGTTTTTACTACTTTCGTAATGAATTTTGAGAGAAAAATAGCTGAAAGAGTATATATGAAACCTTCATACCAGGTGTTTGATAAAATGTCTATATGATTTTCTATAATTGTGATGCGTTAGTTCTAACTGTGATGTTTTAATTCACAATGTGATGCAGTAAGATATGTAGTAATGTAGTAGATCGTAACTGCAATGCGGTAGAAACATATATGTGACACAATAGGATATAAAGTAATGTAGTAGAACGTAACAGTAATGCAGTAAAAGTTATTTGTGAAAGTGATAAAGTATGCCTGTGATTGGGTAGAAATTGCACTGTGATGTGGTAGGATATTTGCTATTGGTCATATGAATGAGTTACGATTTATTAGTGTTTTTTATTACGGTAATGTTGTAGAATATACGGTAATGTTGTAAAACACTAATGTTGTAAAACACTAATGTTGTAGAATATACGGTAACGTTGTAGAATATACGGTAATATTGTAGAATATACGGTAATGTTGTAAAACACTAATGTTGTAAAACACTAATGTTGTAAAACACTAATGTTGTAGAATATACGGTAATGTTGTAGAATATACGGTAATGTTGTAAAATATACGGTAATGTTGTAAAACACTAATGTTGTAAAACACTAATGTTGTAGAATATACGGTAATGTTGTAGAATATACGGTAATGTTGTAAAACACTAATGTTGTAGAATATACGGTAATGTTGTAGAATATACGGTATGTTGTAGAATATACGGTAATGTTGTAGAATATACGGTAATGTTGTAGGATATACGGTAATGTTGTAGAATTACGATGGAGTAAAACTAATACTATGCATGTGATTTGGTAAATTAGAACTGTAATGGAGTACAATTATTTTTATTCTACTGCATTACAGTTAATGTTTAATGCACTATAATGCAGTAGGTCACTTGCATTGTTCTTTCTACTACATTACTGTTTAATTTTAATGCACTATAATGTAGTACGATACTTGCATTTTTCTTTCTACTGCATTACAGCTTAAATTTTAATGCACTGTAATGCAGTAGGTTACTTGCATTGTTCTTTCTACTGCATTACAGCTTAATTTTAATACATTGTAATGCAGTATGTTACTTCCATTGTTCATATGCATGATTTACTGCATTAAAAACTTTATTTCTACTACATTAAGGTTTAAGTTTTAATGCATCGTAATGCAGTATGTTACATGGGTTGTTCATATGCATGATTTACTGCATTACAGTCTTATTTCTACTGCATTATAGTTTAAATTTAATGCATTGTAATGCAATAGGTTACTTACAATGTTCTATCTACTGGATTACAGTTTAATTTTAATGCATTGTAATGGAGTAGGTTACTTACATTTTTCATATGCATGATTTACTGCATTAAAACTTTATTTCTACTACATTAAGGTTTAAATTCTAATGCATTTAATACAGTAGGTTACTCGTGTTGTTCATATGCATGATTTACTACATTGCAGCTTTATTTCTACTACATTACAACTTTATTTGAACTGCATGCTAGTTTTAAATTCTAATGCATCACATAATATATATTGATACTTATATATATAATTCTTGAACTATTCTACAGGTAAAAAGGCACAGGAAAAAACCCAGGGGACAAAAGAAGATGCATTTAACAAGCTGCAAAACAGTATATAGCTTCCTCTAATACCAAATGATATACTCTAATTGAAAGATGAAATGGTACAAGGATGCATTGGGCGCGCAACATGATTCTTGGAAGATACTTGTGCATCATTTAAAATAATGTTTAAATTTTATTATATGTAATACTTTGGAATATTGAATGTCTAATACGACGTAGTGTATATTTTAATGATGACATTGTTTGTTTGTAATCATATTTTATATTCTACTACATTATTATCGTTTATTTTATTGCATTACCATATTTCATTCTACTACATGATAGTTATATTCTAAGACATTACAATTATATTTTACCGCATTGTAGTCTTATAATTTACATATAACTGAGATGCAGTATAATATAAATTGAATGAGTAAAAATAAACACTAATGTAGTAGGATATGATCCTATAATGCAGTAAAATAAAATTTGCTTATTTAATGCATTATAGCTATATGCTACTGCATTGCTGTTATTTTATATTCTACTACATTACATTTACTTGTTACAGTTATTTTATTATAAAAAAGGAATGATACACTAACAAAATAACTGTTGTAGGATATAAAATAACAAAAATGCATTAGAACATAACCGTAATGAGACAAAAT
>JANFOE010003292.1:0-22320 GCA_025667525.1 Glebionis coronaria
AACCAACTTCCAGAATATTAATGAAAAGATCACATCTAAAAATATTTTAGAAGATTAACTGAGTGAATCAAAATTAATCCCTAAACATTAGCAAAATAAAACGTGTCTTCCATAATCACCAGCTGTATACACGCAGGATATACCAACTTCCAATTACTTTCACACGTTTTTACCAATATATCACGTCCCAATTTATAACCATAATAGCATGTGCATAAATATAGACCTTTAGAATTGCAATGCATTCCATATATATCTCATACCTATTCCCACGTCCAAATAATAAATAGGAGATTTTCCAATCCCTAAAAATCGGATATTGATATGCCAAAGTGTATCCCATATATATCGGATATTGATATGCCAAAGTGTATCCCATATTTTCGAGGGTCATACACGGCTTCCGGTATTCACACGTCTTTAACAAATCCCATGAAAATAACTTTTGTACCAAAATTTGTTTCATAGGAGTAGTAGAAGATGAAAAAGATTATTGTACCTTATATTAGAAAGATCAAGTCTTTTGTCATATATTGGTACCAACCTGCTTCCATCTTGAAAACTTTTCGTTGAGCCAACTTTATGTCCTTATACTACGTCCTTTTCATTGGACCATACCAATGATTCTTTCATAGATATGGGGACCATTTACATGCCATACTCCTCACATCACGTTGCTTTCATTCTACTTTCATTCACATGACATGCGAATGATTTTTCAAAGGTACTATATAATAGGACAATCTCCTCCTTGGACCACTCTTCCCACATCATGTTGTTCCCATGTAATTAACAAAACCTCAAAGCAACATGTTTTCTTCTCACGTGAATAAGCAGTAATTGTTTTACCAAGAAACAACAGTAAACATGAGTTTTTCTGATCTAGGGTTTATAGGTACATAAAACCCTAAAACAGAAATTGTCAAAACAGCCATGGTCACCAAAGATCATACTAGGGTTCATCGTTGATTCACGAATCAACTCACTAAAGCTAGTATAATCACCATCATGAACAAGAACGCAACAACATACTAACGAACCTGCTGCCTCCAAAAAAACGAATCTGGGGTTTTATCAAACCATAAGTATTAAGAACAGCAGCATTCTTCACCTTCTACAGTAGCAACATCTTGCAGTAACAGCATATGATAGATCAACAGCAACCAACAACAACGAATCATCTAGGGTTTGTTGGGACAAAAACCCTAGATCAACAGGAACAACATTATTTATTTAAAACAGAAACTGACATAACATGAAAACCTTGTAGATCAACCAGGTCGAGAGCCAACAAGCTCTGATACCACTTGTTGAGTCTTAGGATCTAGACTCATCTAGGATATGATAACAATGATTGTAAGCACAGCGGAATATAATAAAGAACACAATCAAAGTTATGAACAAGGCTTTCTTATTCATAAAATACTAATAAGCTACTACTACTAGCTCCTGGTGCCTTATAGGCTTGACACCAGGAGGAACACACACACACCTTTTGTTTACATTGTATATGAATGGATGCTCAACATGTGTCTCTAACCCTCTTTATATAATAGAGGGACTAGGGTTTACAAGCCAAACCCTAGCTTACTAACTAAGCCTAATATTACATATTAGGTCCTTATTGTTTCTTCTGTCTTCATCTCTGCCTATAGGTTTTGTAATCATCAAATCTGTATGTCCCAACAATCTCTGCCTATAGGTTTTGTAATCATCAAACTAATGATTTGAAGAATATGCTTGCTAGTTTCTTGCCCGCCGCTCAACCTTCTACTTCGAGTTCTCTACCTTCAAACACCGTCCCCAATCCGCGAGCAAATGTGAGTGCTATTACTACTCGTAGTGGAATTACCATTGTCGATCCACCAATCCCACCCCCATCATCTACACCTCTTCCACCACCATTCATCCCCACTCCTCCTACACCTAGTATTAGTGCACCATTACCGTCTCCGCCTCGTCATGACGATGTACCTCGGAAGGAACCTTCAACATCTCAACCTTTACCTACTACACCTGCACCTTCACCACCCAAACCCAATATCCCTTATCCCTCTCGTTTAGGCAAGACCAAAATGCTAACCAAGGATGACTCTGAAGTGACACGCTATGTGAAGATGATCTCTCAGATGAACTTCAACATTAGCTTTCTTGAGGCACTTGTCCACATGCCCAAATTTGTTAAAGCATTTAAGGAATTGCTTAACAAGAAGGAAAAGTTGATTGAGCTCGCCAACACACGCCTAAATGAAAACTGCTCTGCAGTTATTCTTAAAGAACTTCCAGAAAAGCTTGGAGATCCCGGTCGTTTTGTGTTGCCTTGCGTTTTCAACAAAACTGAAGAATTTACTGCCCTTGCTGATCTCGGGGCCAGTATAAATCTTATGCCTTTGAGTGTTTGGAAAACACTATCATTACCCGACCTCACTCCAACGAAGATGACTCTCGAACTTGCAAATCGCACTCTCGCTTACCCCGTTGCTATAGCCGAAGACATGTTCATCAAAATTGGCACATTTACTTTCCCGGTCGATTTTGTCGTTGTTGATTATGACATAGACCCTCGTATTCCTTTAATACTTGGTCGGCCATTCTTGAGAACCGGACGAGCTTTAGTAGATGTGGCCGAAGGTGAGTTAATCTTAAGAGTCGGGAATGATGCTCAAGTGTTTAAAATGGGGAAGCTTACAAACAAATCCTTTGGAGGCAGAGAATCAGTGAATATGATTAATGTGCATGATGACTTTGTTGTCTACAACAATCCTCTATTCGATTCTTCCATTGATAATCCACTTTTTCAAGATGATGTGGATGATTCTCTATCCCATTTAGAACCTTCTCCCATTTATGATTCTCCACCGGTCTTTGAGGCTTATGATGATGATTCTAGCTCAGATTCAGATGATTATGAAGACCTTACTTCTGAGTATCCCGATCTGCCCACGTATGATGATTTCAATGAGGCTGATACTCTTTCGAGCGATTCTTCACATGATGAAGATCCTCCGCCATCACTCGATCCTACTTTGGACGATTACTCATTTGAGGAAGACTTCTCTACGTTTCTCAACACTTACTTCCCTCATGAGAGTGATGCCCCTCCTTATGATTTTGAAGATTATCGTCTTGATCCTACTTTGGATTTGAAGAAAATACTTTCTAAGGAGAAGAAACCGATCGACACCAATATTCGCAGCACATATGATTTAACACCTATTTGTCCCTCTTCTGAGGACGAGGTTGTGCTTTTTCGCGGATCTTCTTCCCACTCTGCTGAGCCTGAGTGCTATTTTCCCTTAAAGGAAAAGGTGTTCGACCCCGGTATTGCAATCTTTAAGCCATCTCAGTATCCACCTGATGAAATAAAAGGAAAAATCTTTGGAACTATTGAAGGCATGCTTGCACCTCACCATACTTGCTTCCACCGTGCTCCATCGCTGCTTCAGGGAACCTTCCGTCTTCTTCTTTGGCTTGCCTTGTTCGCCTTAAGCTTATGCTATTTGATGGACGAAAACTATGTCTTTGATCCTGGTGGATATGTTTCATGCTTCTTCCTATGATGATCAAGGTCGAGTCAGGCTCACGCCTCGGTTAACAAAAACCAAGCGCTTCTTGGGAGGAAACCCATGTATCTATCTTTTTGCTTTCTTTATCCTAAGTGTAGGGGAGACCCGTTGGTTTGCTATTTCCTCTCCTCTCTTAATCAGGGATTCGAGCTTCAATGATCCACTCTTGATGATTCTTGACGACCCGTGATTCCGTGTTCACTTCTTCCCGGTTCTATCCTAAACTCTTTTCGATTCACTATTTTATATTTTCCAGTATTAAAATAGGAATCTCTTTAGTTGTCCTTTCCTTAGCGAGATCTAAACAAAGTGCACAATGTCCTAAGTGTAGGGGAGTTTACTCCCACATGCTTAAACATTGAGGACAATGTTTATGTTAAGTGTAGGGGGACTTCTATCGAAGTTAAGTGGCTCTTTTCCTTGTATTTATCCTTATTTTAACCGGAAAATCAATTTTTCGACATTTTTCAAAATTTTTGATCTATTTTGGCCCTTTAGTTTTTACCTTTGTATAGTTATTTTCTTTCCTTTATTAGAGTAAATGTTTAATAAGTGGTTTTAATTTTCAAACGTTGTGAATATTTTAACTCAACCCGAGTTTACTTATCTAAGTTTACTCTAGCTAGTATCCTTAACGTGTTTAAGTCAAGTTTTGCTAGGCTTTTATATAGGGAGCTATAAAACGCGAAAGTCTTAACTCTCACGGGTTAAGAACAAGAACTTTTCGCAAGTTCCTATAATTGATCCTAGAGAGTCGTTTATCAAGGGAACTTTAAAACGCGATTTCTAAACTTGAAAAAGTCTAAGAGTTTGCATGATCCTATAGACGACTCGAAAACCCAAAACTTTGATTTAATAGGCTAAGCATCCACGAGTCTCATTACTTGAGATTTTAAACTGTGGAGAACGAGAGATGATAGCGTCAATTATAAGTTTGGTATTCTTTCGTGAATTTATGTGAGTTAATTATGAGCCTATTCTCCCATCGCTTGCTAATAAATTTATCTGCAATAAATAAGGTTGTACGATTTGAAAAGTTACTTAGCTTCTAGCCCAAGATCGTTTAAGAGTTGCTCGGTATGGATTAGAGTTCATAGCCAAGGCATAACTTATTGAAGCGGGATGCGAAGATTGGCGAGTCCGAAAAGGCCCTAACAAGGCATGAGGGCTATATTTTGTTGCTAAAGATCCAAAGTGATGTGAAGAATCATTTATCGAAAATCAATATGAAGGATCGAGACACACGACGAAAAGCAAAAACTCCCCAAAAGTCATGGAGAAGTGTATCCGAAAAGACCCTAGCAAGGTATGAGGATAAATATATCAAGTCATTAAAGGAGGCGGATCGTTGTATATTAAAGTCCAAAATAAAGATTGGAGAAAAATGAAGAAGTCGTGGTCCAAGTATGAATCTCTCAAAACTTCAAGTAATTCCATTATGAAGAGAACACCATAATTTCATGAACGTCTCTCAAGGTTTGAAGTATGAAGTCGCTGCCAAATATCGGTCCGAGAAAGGTC
Source organism: Glebionis coronaria (assembly GCA_025667525.1). NCBI lineage: Eukaryota > Viridiplantae > Streptophyta > Magnoliopsida > Asterales > Asteraceae > Glebionis > Glebionis coronaria. The sequence continues at coordinate 5,088 of JANFOE010003292.1, forward strand.
TCAAATCGCGAAACGAGTTATGCCAAGATATGAACTTTATGAGGTCCCGAGAAGCAGTTTTAAAAGATTTTGTCCTTTAGCTAACTATTGATTAAATCGTTCACTTTATTTTCGGCCTAATAAACTATCGAAATAAGTCAACAATGCATCCTCGTGATCATTCAAGACAACAATAAAATATAAGAGATACACCTAGGAATAAGGGAGTCTAAGTGAATAATTGGCCCACATGAGTTCGTGTTAGTTTACTAACTTATAATAACAATGATCTCGTTTTTAAGCTTGGTTTGGAGAAAGTGAAAACTTGAGGATGATGATTATTCATGACATTTCCAAAACCCGAGGTATGCTTTTAATTTCTTTACTTTGAATGTTTATAGTTTCTATCTCTTTAGTAATAGCCAACGTGGATTGAATATGATGAAAAGTGTAATCTTGCTTTGTAACTAATGCATTGCATGAGGACATTGCAATGGTCAAATGTAGGGGATTTGATAGGTGTGTAAACACCCATCCTTTCTACCACTTAATTACAATAATAACCGGACCAAAACGTGTATTTTATGTCTTTTATGTCGGAATTATGCGTGGTTTGTGTTTTTGTTGTGATTTAGGACGAAAAGGTGAAAAGTGGAGAATACACGGGCATTCACGGGCATTTACGGACTTTTATTGAAGAAAAAGATGAAAGATGAAGCCGAGAAGTCAAGAGTGCAAAAAGAACGGAAATCCAAGACCAATTCTGAAGATTTATTTTAGAAAAAGTCAAAAGATGGAAGTTTACTTAAAGCCGAAGAACTCAAGTCTATTTTATTGAAGAATTAAAAGACGAGTTCAAAAGAATCCCGAGCCAAAAGTCATTAAAGTCCAAGATTAAAGAAGATTTGAAGGCTTAAGGACTAATGGTGCAATTAACAAAGAGATTAAGAAGGAAGGGCCTAATGATGCAATTAAGAGAAAATGAAGGAGGGGATGAAGCTTCCTAATCCTCCCCTATATATAGATTAGGATAGTTAATCATTTTTCTTTGTTGGCTAATAGTGACAATTAGTTCTTCCATTTATTTACCTTGCACCTTTAAATTCATGTCAATTTAAATACTTGTCAAATTTAATTACCTTATCTTGCACCTTAAATTCCTTTAATTTCAAGTAAGTTTTCATTTAATTCTTGTCAACCTTTACTTTATCTTGTTAATCTCCTATCTACCTTTCTTGATCTTTGATTTTTATGTTATGTTTATGTTCATGTTCATGTTCTTATTTTGATCAAAGTGGGTTTTGATTATTGTGGTTAGATTTGTTAGTTTTATTGATTTGGATAGTTTGTTTATGATTATTGGATGTTTTGTTATTAGTTTAGTTTAATCTTGTGTTTGATTTTGGTTAACTGTGATTAGATTAGCGTGTTACTGTGTTTCCTTGTTCTTTGGGGGTGTTTGTTTCTGTTACTGTGATTCCCACGAAAGTTCCGGATCAACATCTCTTTCATTCAGAAGAGTTCCGAACCAGGAAGTTGAGCTTCATTCGGAACATTCAAAAGTTCCGAACCAAAAGTTCCGAACGAAGACTTGGGATTAAAAAGTTCCGAACAAGCTAAGACTTCCGAGTCAAAGCAATCTCATTCGGAACATTGAAAGTTCCGAACAAAACTTCCGGATCAAGGACAACTTCCGAATCAAATCTTCCGGATCAACAAGTTCCGAACCAGGAGGGTTCATTCGGAAGTGTTCCGGATCAAGGAGTTCCGAGCAGAAAAGTTCCGGATCAACAAGTTCCGGATCAAGACTTCCGGATCAAGGGTTAAGTAGAAACTTCCGAATCTAGCAACTCATTCGGAAAAGTTCCGAATCAACATCTTCCGAACCAAAACTTCCGAGTCAAGGATTCCTTTCAGTTGAGTTCCGAATCAGTAAAGTTCCGTATGAAGGATTGTTTTGGATAAGTGACATATTCAGAATAATTTGTTCCGGATCAAGGATTTTCGTAATATTCCGAGCGAAGAAGAATCATTCCAAACGAAGGTGACATTCCGGATGAGTGATTGTTCCGAACGAAGGATTATTCCGAATGAGCTGTATTCAGGTTCTTTTTAGTTTTTGCCTTTGATTTTTATTTTCAAGCTTTATTTTTCCCGCCTTTTCCCTAGTCGCACTTTAAGATTCTTTGCCTTAGATTTATTTTAGCCTTGCCTTAGTTTAAGTTTTAGTTGCATTTTAAGTTTGCCTTAGATAGATTTAAGTTTGCGTTATTTACGTTTAGTGCCCTTTAATTTCAGTCACGCTTTAAATACTTGCACTTACTTTAAATTAGTTTTAGATTTACTTTAATTGCACTTTTACTTTAAAGTTTCGCACTTTTATTTTAAAAACAACCAAAATATTCTTTTTCACCAAAAACAATAGAGTCATACTTTAAGCCGGATATCAATTCGTTAAGATACCGAGAACAACAATTGAACCTAGCAAATCTCATTCATTACCTATGCTTGAAGTGGGTCGGGCCAAACGGGCCACTACTATCTATCTTAGGGTTAGGATTTTATTGTTATGTTTTATAAATACTATGCTATTGTTCTTAATATAATCAGTCAATTAAATGAATCAATAAAATGTCTATGGTTTTCTCATCTTCTTCTTAAGGAGCTAGCATCACGCTGAAGGGGTGCCACTATCCCGATACTATCTGAGAGGGTCGTATCAATTGGTGCTTTCATTGAGAGCCCTCAATTCGTTGAGGGTTTTTGATCTAGAGTTCCAAATCAAAAAAAAAAAAAAAAGAAACTGTTGACCGGGAGTACTGTTCATTCGGGGGTACTATTCATCAACGTACTGTTCATCCTACATACTGTTCACCCGGTACTATTCACAGAGTACTGTTCATCAACTACTGTTCATCGGTACTATTCATCCAGAAAAAAAAAATTAAAAATTATTATTTTTATTTGTTTTTCGAATTGTCATGGCATCGAGTAGCAGAGATCGGGATGCATTATCTAAGCTTTTGCAGATGGGCACGGTGGCCGAATATCAGAGTGAGTTTGTGATACTTGCAAATCGGGTAACGGGAATCTCAACAAACTTACTAAAGTGTTTTCATATTTCTGGCCTAAAAGTGCCATTACAACGAGAATTGTTGAGATTAAGACCTACAACTTTAGTCGAAGCTTTTTATTTAGTCCGTATCACTGAGGCTCGTTTTGAGGGGATTGAAGAAAAAGAAAAACAGCAGGTCGTTGTTAGTGAAAGACAACTTGTGGTTGGTAAATTGAATCCTAATCTTGGTGAATTGCAGAAAAAGAAAGAGAAGGCCGTTGCAGGAAAAGATAAAGAAAAAGTTAAAGAGAAGGCCGTTGTTGGTGAATCGCAAAAATTTGTTGGTGAATTGCAACTTATTACGGGTGAATCGCATCTTGAGGTTAGTAAATCACGACTTGTTATTGATGTATCGCCTAAAAGGGTCTCGTGGAACAGGAATCCAAAAACTATTACTACTTGAGCCACTTAACAAGTTGAAGCGGAGAATGCAAATGCTTAAGAAACATATCAAGATTTGGGATCCAGGAATTAAGAGTGTTTTTCAAAACGTCACCTTGAGGGCAAGGTGAATTCGAAGTAGTGGGGAATGTTACGGCCTATGCTTGAAGTGGGTCGGGCCAAACGGGTCACTACTATCTATCTTAGGGTTAGGGTTTTATTGTTATGTTTTATAAATACTATGTTATTGTTCTTAATGTAATCAGTCAATTAAATGAATCAATAAAATGTCTATGGTTTTCTCATCTTCTTCTTAAGGAGCTAGCATCACGCTTGAAGGGGTGCCACTATCCCGATACTATCTGAGAGGGTCGTATCACTATCATTACCCTCTACCTCAACATCTACCAATATACTAGTAGCTTGAATGCTTGATCATTCTCTCTGTATACATCCTTCGCATCTTCACAATTAACCCCTTTCCTTTTCCTAGCTTCCCTTTAAAATTTAAGGTAATTAATCATTTCATATGACCAATCCTTTGTAACTTCAATAGTAGGCTGTTTTCCCCTTTATTATAAAGCTATCAATAATTATTCTCTTATCAAAAGATGGATCATTAGCATTCCTTTCATCGGAGTCTTCACCTTTGCTGCATACTTGTTAGCACTTTTCCTAAGTTCTTTTACTGCACCTTTAGACACATTCCAAATCTTCTCTAATTAAACTAGGAGCTTTCCAACTACTTTTTTGTACCACATTCTCCATTAATTTAACATCTTGCCATGAAGCACCAGTTCACTCTAATACACTAGAAACAGTTGATTGGAACACATACCTCACATCAAATTATTTTATGACTGTAAAGATTCGGTTGGAATGAATTGTTTCTTGGTCCATTACTAACACCATTTTTTCTGAGTTCTAATTCGAGTAAATCCATCCTTATTACCCCTTACTTCATTACCTTGCTTCCACTTCTTCTATTGTTATTGGCCTTTCCTTACAGTTGTTAAAATTGTGTCCCAACACCTCACGATGATCAAAATGCAGGTTTCATAGTATATTCCACAATCAGAAATTTCATCTATTTAATGAATCTCATTCATCTTCTCTTGATAACTCTTCCATATCCTTAACTCCATGTGCCTTGATGATACATGCTATTAGTCATTTGATCCATTATAACTGGCTTTCCCAACATACTGGATAGTGTACTAATACTTCAAGCTTCAAGAGGAACATTATAGATTTTATTCAAAACAAGGATTTAGAGGAGCAGTTTTTTACAATTTACACATGTGGATCCCATTTTTGCACTAACAATGTCTTTCCACTAACTAACCAAGGAATTTGATCAATTGCATAATTCATGCCTTCTTCATTCTTATATTTGAAAAGGTACATCTCATTATTATCCAACACAATATCATCTAAACCATATTTCCCCCACATTCTCCATAAATTGTACATCAACTCATTCACAGACATATTGCAACTCATTAAGTATCCACATACAGTTAATTTCAATTTTCACTACCATCTTTAACCAATTCTTTTTCAAAAAGATCAACCTCATCACCTTGATCGCTAATTAGACTAGGTGCATAAAAGGTTCATTCTCTAAATTTTTCTCAGATCTACCAGGAACATTAGCATACAAATTTTTATATTTTTTTTCATTATTCTCTATCTTTTCAGTAATATCAACACTTTGTGTGTTAACATCAAGAGGACTCTTAGTGCTTTGCTCTACGATGGAGCCATTTTTATGAAGAGTGTATTCCTCTATAATTTTACATTCCTTAACCTAATATGACCTACTATAGCTATTCACTCCTCCATTGATGACATCATCTTCGATTACCTTGTCAATCGCCCTATTCTAATCGTTGACAATTTCGGGTTGAGTATTATTTTTAATTTGAATATCACACGCTATATCCCCATATGTTTCCAGAACTTCAGTTGTCCTATTAGTAAAATGACCCTTAGTGGACATGGTGTAAAAAGAAAAACCCAAAAACTCAACTGACCACAAATTCCTTCAATTACATCACCTGGAATATGTAATTGATAATATTGGACATTGTACGGTTTAATATTTTAAGTTAACAATAAAATAAGGTGGAATAGAGGTTTTTTATTGGATAAAAATATTGAAAAGGGCGGGATAATGGAGAGAGAAAGGAGATGGAAAAAATCGTTTCGTGTGGGGTAAATTTGAAACATAATTACTTTTGATGTAGCAATTACTAGTCGTGAGGTATAAATCACTAAATAGGTCTATAATTCTATGTGGAAGGATTAAATAGTATATTATATCTCTTTTTATATGAATTTTGTTGATAAATTAATGGATAACATTCTGTAAAAAGTGTACTAAAAGTCTAAGAGTTAATTGTTTGTAGGATTATAAGAGTTGCTACTATGAATTTCCTATTGTTTCGTTCTCTATCGGTGACTCTGCAGAATTCTTGTATGGTACTGACAAATATTTGTCTATGGAGGAGGTTTTATTAGAATCAGGGGACGTCTTGATATTCGATCCACTTTTAATGCATGGGTTAAAGTCAATCATCCCGAATTCAGCTCCTTTACCGTTGTTGAACGAAACCATGCTTAGGCCGGGCCATCTGAACCTTACATTCAAAAAAATTTTGAGGACTTAGATATCATTTGGCTGATCATATGAGCATTTCCCCAGTTAAATGCTGTTTAATTTTTTTTTTCTTTTGAGTACACAATACATGTTCTCGAGTATTTAATCAAGCTAGATTTTCTTTTGAGTTGGGGCTGACATTCATGATAACCATGATATATGAGTTTTGCTACATTCACGTAATGATTACAAATTTAGCATCCACAAAATGACTTGTTCATGTTTTGATTTATGGCTTTTTATCATATTTCTCTTTTTGAAACTATAAGTAATATAATCTCTTCGCATTCTAATTCTTTTTATAGAGTTACCCGTTTGGGTATTAAAGCTACACATTTGCATCTAACCATTTATATACGTTGATTACTATAGATTAGACCATGAAAAAAGATACAATAAATGTTAGTTCACCACACACTACTAGAAAATGGAGCATCAGTGACGGTCAATTCCGTCGGAAATCCGTCGGTATAGGTCATTTCCGTCGGAAATCCGTCGGTATAGGTCATTTATGTACAGTATTTAACAAGATGGCGTTATTTGATTAGCCTATTTATGATTAGCTTCTAGCTTGAGGCTTCTAATTAAGTTTTAAGATCCTCACACCTTTTAGGTCTACTAGCCGGATACCCGCGCAATGCGGCGGCGGGTATCCGGTAACTTTTTTTTGTGGCCAACAAATGTTTTTTATTTTAAGTCTTCTATTTAATGCGTCTCAAATACCTTATAGTAAGGGTGCGTTTGGCATGTTACAATGAATCACAATCGGTATGAGTTTAAGTATAAAGCGGAATGATAATGAATCACCTTAAATGTATCATTCCAATTGTTGTTGTTTGGTTTAGTAAATTAAATTCGGGTATCAAAAATGTTTTTATTTTAGATATATAAATATCTAACTTTTATTATTATTGTTATTATTACTTACAATGGCACCGGAAAAAGCAAAATACAAAAATAACGACATATTCAATCTTAACAATAAATAAAATACTTTTTGTGTATATAAAAATAAATATGAAATGACGATTTGAAAAACAAACATAACACCAGTGTTTTAAAACCCGGGTTGACCCGATCGGTTGAACCGATTGAATCGTGACCGGGTCGAGAGACCGGACGCCGGTTTTAACCAAAAAATCCGGTTAAACTGTGACCCGATGACTCGACCAAATCAATTAAAAAACAACCGAATTTTAAAACATTGCATAACACTATAAAATGATAATATTTTTTATTTATAAGAAGTAATAAAAAGGAAAAAAGAAGGCCCTCATGTATAAAAGATTTCATCTCTCATCTTTTTGAGTGAAATGGAACATAAACAATATTCGCCAATCATTGTTGTTTTGGATATCCGAATTAATAAAACAAACGTTATTATTAGAATGGAACTCATTGATTGATATCCATATCAGTATACCACATAGGCCAAACGTCTGAACTATAGTACAAATGGACAATATACATTTTTATTAGAACTTATGAAATATAAAAACATATTTACACTCTTAAATAAATATTGCATTAACTAAGTATTTTAAATATATTTGTGCCATACCGAATTTTAGAATTTGTAATAATAACAGTTTTTGCGTTTTCTTGTTTGAACTTCTTTGATTTAATACGGGTATTTTTATTAATAAATATATTACATCGACTGCTAATTATCTTATAGTAAGAAAAGAAAAAAAAAGGTCCTAAATCCTAATTGTACATTTGAAGTCTTGCTCAGTTGGATAGATGCATTTGGTTATAGTCTTTATGTGGGGGAGGCCAGGAGTTCGACTCTTGTCATTCCCCATGTGAGGGATTTTCCCAGAATTGGCAGCCAGGTTTGAATCCCATTGCAATGCCTTTGAAGCCCCTTAATGGGAAACTGGATGGCTAGCATGGGGTTGATATTCTCTTCGTGAGATGGTTCGAACTCGGGTCGAGAGTCTTGGTGCCTCGGTGGCACGCAAGATACTCCGCTGCACCAAACTGCCATTCAAAAAAAAGATTTAAAAAGATCACTTATATTTGACTTTTATACAATAACTTGCATTATTCTAAATCACACGAGTTTATACAATAGCTGTATATATTTTACTTAGATAACTTTCATGATAAGTAAAACTTAAATGCTTTTCAAGTAACTACAACTTGACATAACAAAATTCACTAGAAAAAAAAAGGCAGACTAAATGAGTCTAAGAATTTATGACATTTAATATAGATCGTGTGGTGTCTAGTTAATTTATAGACAACTAAAATGTAAATTGGTGACCTAAAATAAAAGTGGCCTTTTATATGGCCAGTTCAACAAGTAGAATCTAGGTTCACGTCAAAAGTTAACATGTGCTTTTTGTTTTTTTCTTCTACTTTTTCGGTGTTGTATATACAAAATTACACAGTCGACCATTTACAAACACTCCCAGTGTAAAACCCGCACCATTATTATGTTTCTAATTCAAGGACGAATTGTTCTTTTATAGAGAAGAATTGTAAAACCCGTTTAAAATCCATGAATACGTTATTACACGAAATCACGAATTTAAATTAAATGTTACATTAATTTAATACAGGACAAGAATAATTAATGATCGTATCCAAGTATATCGTATATTATCATTCATTCGTGTATAATAAATAATGTCAGAATAAACATGAACTCTCGCCACGAATTTTAACTCACGATAGTTAGTAAAAGTAGAAAAACAAAAAGGAATACATGTGTGTTTAGTGTTTGGGCCGCGGCATCAAAACAAAAAGGAAGAAAGATGGGCTTGGAGCCCAGCCCATTTGAAAGTAAAACAACTAGGGAGTTTACACTCACTCCATTTTAAAAAATAAAACAAACAGGAACTAGGGTTGTTGGTTTGGAGCCGTCGGCAGAAAAGAACAAGAAAAAATAAAAGGTTTTGTTGAGTGTTGATTTGATACAAATTTGTGTGTGTGTTCTTAAGGCTTAATCAATTCGCATTGGTATCTTTTGAATCCTTATTTTCATTCTTATTTATTATTTCTTGAATCAATTAAGTATGTTATAATACACATGATGTATATATGATTAAAACATGTATCAATCCATTCGTGGCCGGGTTTTGGTTTGGTTTCACGAAAAACGAGACACAAGGGGTGTCTCGATGTGGTTGTTTTAGACCAGCCGCAACCCACAAGGGGTGCGGTGGTGGTTTTGGTGTAGACGGCAGCAACACGAAGACCATCAAGGGGTGTTTTGTTTTGTTACCAGGGTGTTTGGATGTAAAGTAGTGGGAACCGAGAGCCTTGAGGCTCCCGGTGGGATCTTTGTGCATGGCAGGGGGGAACATTGGCTAGCCAGTGGGAACTCTGGCCGAACAATGGCAACCCAACAGCAAGCCAAGGCTATTGGCCGCCGACAGAATAAACCCAGCCGCCGGCTGTTGGTATTGGCTTGGTGTTTTGTTGATTTGCTTAGTGCGACCAAGATGGGTATCTCGGTAGGCTCGGGTTTTGGGGCTCAGGTACACATGTTTCTTATTAAATCATTTGGTTAATTTAATTAATTTAGTACATGTTATAATTAAATTAACTATTGAACTTAGGTTATGATTATTTAGTGTAATAATTTATGAAATTAACCTAAGTATTTTATTTAGACTAAATTAAATTAAAACTATACTTAATTTAATTACTCAGCTAAAGTAAAGTTTTAATTAAATAAAACCATGCATTATTATTAATTAATAATCAGTATTAGCCTAAAGTATTTAATTTAATAAACTTTACTATTATGGCATCATGACTTATAAATTATGAATATTAAGCACTAGCTTATATTTTGGACGTATTAGTCAAACTTATTATTATTTAAGGGAACTTTCTATTTTGGAAATTTTCTATTTTCGGAAACCTGCTATTTTTAGAAAGTTACTTGTTATGATACTAAACGTATAATGATACAAGAATACAAGTTAAGAATAATAAGAACCAGTAAAAGTATATAGTAATCAGACAGCTCATTCACGTCCTTTATTCATGTAGTTCACGTGAATTCAGAGTAGGAGTTTCGTCTGTTCATCTTCAATCAGTTAATGGACACAAGGTACGGATATTCCATCCTTCAGTATAGACTTTCCTTTTTATACATGATTAGGATTTCCCGTTTGCAGCCATATGTTTTTCCAAGTTACATATTATAAAACTTTGCATGATTTGCCATGATTACCTTATATACACGCATGACCAGTTTCATCTAGTTACGAAGGTACCGTAACCATGACACTTGAGGCACATGTGTCATGACTCCTCTACGAGGGAGTGATTTCTCGTGGCGTCCCTTTTGTTTTAGTTGGCCATTTATCAGTATTTATCAGCGGAGCGTATGGGTGCATCCTAGGTTATTAGTTCACAGTTTAACAGGTGAATGTGGTGTGTGCTCTACATCCTTCACATTGGAGCTGATCCCTCCACCCAGTTTATTAGTTAGAGGTCACCCCTCTGACAGCATGACGAGGACACCCGTCTAAATATTCATGCTCACGTTGATATATTACATGACCTATATAAGCTCTTGGCACTTAAATTACAGTACATGCATGTTTTCATATTTAACAGTTAGCAATTCAGTTTTACAAGTTATAAACCAGGTTTTTTCCCAGGACATACACAGTTTTCCGTTGTATGTTGCATATCAGTTTATTAGTTTCATTTCCGTATCTCTGTTCAGCTTAATAATTCTTATCATGCTTGTATATCCGTTCACTGGGCGTTATGCTCAGTCGTAGTTTCTTTCCATGTTCCAAACGGCAGGTACACAGGGATGCTCTTAGGATTCTGAGAGTATGTGCATTTGGATGGAAGTTATCCAGACTTCTTTACTTTATGCACTTCATACATTACTTTGCTTGTTTGGACATTGTTTAGTCCCTTCTTTTAGTACTTACTTTTACATGTGTGAGTTTATGTTTGCACTACCGATGTTTGATTCCGGTATTTCCTTTATGATCAGTTAATGCTTTTATTTACTTTTACATATGTGAGCTTATGTTTGGACTACCGATGTTTGATTCCGGTATTTCCTTTATGATCAGTTAATGCTTTTAAGACATTTACCTTGCATGCTTTGATGACACGCTATAAATACACGTAACGGTTCACTTATCCAAGTGGGGTGTTACACCCGGCCCATCTATGCCACATCGATTCTAACTTTTTGATTAGTTTTACAAACACTCCTTGCACACCTCTCCCTGTATCTTCTATAATCAGTCTCTCTCACCTTCCCACACATCCTCGTTTCCCCCTCTCATAAATCTTATTCTAGTTTCAACCGCAACCAACACATCCCGTCTATGCGTCCGCATAGGTCCCGGTTTAAGTTTTTAGATTCATCTAACAATATAAACCACTAAACTCAAAACACAACTAAAACAACCAAATCCACCTGATATATTACAAAAACAAACAAATATATCCCAAGATCACCCGATCTTCCAACAAAACAAAAAAATATAACATAACCGTGATAGTTGCGGCTATTGGTGGTGGTGTAAGTGGTAGCAGTGACAATCAGCATATGTCGTAGCGGTAGAGAAGGCGGCGTCGGAGTTGGTGGTGTCGTGGCGGTGAGAGAGGATGATTTTGGTTGCTTATCATAAGTGTGAGAAAAAAATGAGATTCCTTTTCGTGTTTGTGGCCATTTATATTCCATAAGTTAGAGAAGTTTGAAATCATGAATTAAAAAGATGTTTATTATTTAGGCAGTTATTTTTTGACGTTTGTGTAGATGGAGTCACAAAATGGCTTTGTGAAGGCTGTTACGGAATGAGCTGTTATGAGATTGTCCATACATTAAGGCACTTCAATTTTTGGTTTAACTTTTAATTTAATTGGTATGTTATAACATTTTAATTTAATTGGTCAATTAGTCACTTTTTTTTACCAATATTAATTTGTAACTTGTATGTATCGATATTAAAGGGCTATTAATAAGCTTTAATTTTCACTAAATATTAATGGGTTTCACTTTCAAAATATAACATAAGTTTTATATACTGATTTAATTTCCAATGTACCATAAATCTTTCTTAATATTGAAATGTTTGAGGCGGAAAATTTTAAGACTTCTAAATATAGAAAAAGGGTTAAATCTTTTATAAAGTAGTAAGTAGTAAGATATGTACACTACAAAATAAATGACATTTACTTACTAAAATTTTTCTTACTAATAAGATTTCCAACTATTTAAGTTATTATAACTTATTCTTACTATAAAACAATGAATAAAAAAGTAAGCAAAAGAAACCCACAACTTTTGCTTACTCTTTGCCTACTAAAAAAAGAGTCATTAAAAGTTTTACACTTTTACTTACTCTTTTTAAGTAAGAATAGACTTTTAGTGCTCCCCTCTATTACTTACTCTTTTTCTTAAAAATAGTAGTTGATAAAAATTAATTATGGTGATTCTTTTTAGTAGAAATTGATAGAAAATACAACCGCTATCAAGTTACATTTATATAACTTGATCATTAACATATAAACCCCTTCACATTAGCATCCAATTTGAAGTTGACTAAAGAAAAAACATCCTGATTGGAGAATCATAATTTTATCTCTCTGTAGCTTTGTACTTGTAATGTTTTAAGTTTTAATAAATTGTGAGATATGTTTTGTTAGATTTGTTATGTGTAAGAAGAAGCTGTTTGGTCACTTACTATAAATAGTTTAGATCTAGTTTTATTTATGTTTAAATAGAGGGAGATTGTTGGGAACCTAAGTATGTGAGTTTTTCCTTAGTCATAGATTTAAGCATAAATACGTCGTGAATTGTAAGCTTGCTTGTGCCTAGGAGACATGCAATTGTCGCAGACTCACAAAGCTTTTAACCTTAGTGAGCATCCACAAAGAAGTCCAAGTCAGAGACATTTTTAAAGAAGTCGAAAATTACTTGAAGACATACTCATTAGCTATATGGATAACAACTAAGATGATCGGGGGCTCTTAGAGGTTGAGTGTTAACATGGGTGATAATACCCTATTAACAGTCTGTACCTTTTGGATAATATCTAAGTGTTTAGACGGTAACTATTTGAGTGGGACAAATAGCTGCTTTGAATTAAAGCTGCCTAAAGTACGAGAATAGGAAGAAAAGGGAAACTGTGTCAGGTTTGTTTCCCTAAAGTGGTGTAGCAGCTTACGAAGAACAGACGAGCATCTATGAGAGATGTCTGACCATACAATTCTTGTTAAGTCGCTATAAACTCAGCCCATCAAGTCAACCTCGTACGACTATATATAGAGACTGTAGCCTAGAGTTAATGTTGTTCAATTTGTTAGTATTAGTGCATTAACTCTTTTAAACTTGTTGAAGAACAACTGTGCCTATGTTCTTAAGTTTGCTTGTAAACTTGTCACTTCGATCAAGTTTACTAGTCCAAAGGGTACACCACACATTGTCACTCAAACTGTATGATCCATTACACATTGTAATACTTGTTATATAATAATAGTCTTATGTTTGAAAATTATTTTTTGTGTTGTTATTCTGCTAGATTATCGTTTCAATACTTCAGTCATCCTAAAGGTTTACAAGGCGGGGAAAATATCTACTTTAAGTCAAAGTATAAAGCAGATCTCATTGGAAATAAAGTTGCATGTAAAGTTAGATAAAAATAGAAGCTTTATTCTATGTTTACACTTTATAAACAATATTAGGAACTGTTCATCCAAAGGGATTCCAACCACCCGTTGGATGAACAACACGTGTCAAAGTGTACCATTTGTAAACCCTAAATGTTTCCTATAAAAGGAGCATACTTGGGGAGTGAAAATGCATCTCTTACAATCGAGAGTTAGTAACACTCCTAAGATCGTCTTCACTCCCAACATGAAATTGTATAATTCACTCACTGATGAACAATAGTTTGAGACTTAAACTCATAACTTAGGTTTGTACTTTAAGTAAGAGTAGATCATCAAGTATTGTCACTCAACCACATTGCTATTCGAATAAGCAAAGTGATGGTGCATTTTCTAGTAGTGTTCCGCAAGTAAAGCGTGTCATAAATTTTTTTATTAAAATTTAATAAATCTCTACAGTTGAAAAGTTATTTTGGTTTCGTCATTTTACTTATGCTTACTTGTTATTTACTTTGCTAAAACAAGTCACTTGTTACCAGTTACTTGATAATACTTACGGTTGATAAGTATTATCAGATTAAAAAGGTTCAACACTAATCCAAGTTAAAAAGTTAAATCTGCGCGAGTTATCCATCGTTTTCTTTAAGTGTTGGGGCCTTCATGAGACGTATATTAACACCAAGTCAAATACCTTGTGGCGTAGAGCATATCAATAAACCAACACCATTTCTCCAACCGATGAGGCGAAAACATACGAAGTTCATTCGCTGCATCATATAATTCCTGGATCCAAAACTAAAGTTATGACAGTGATTTAAATTGGTGAAAGACAGCGGTGAAGGATTGATGTTTGATTGAATTATGGGAAAAGTAATCTTTACCAAGCACCGGTCATTTGATAGGAGAAAATAGTTGCTGAGTTTGCTAAAACCTAATACAGCGGACTGTGAAGGAAACCAACCAACCCTAAACCGAAAAGCTAAAGAACCGAAGAAAAAAAACAAGAAGGATGGTTCGGGTTTTGAATCTTGGAAAAAGCGAATTGGGTATGAAATCACATGTGATTTATAAAAGCACAAATAATGCACATTTATTTTTTAGAGCCAAAATTTTTAGAAGCTCGAAAAAAGTTCATAAAGACTATATCGAAGTGCCCGTCCACTTAGAGATAAAAAGTTTTCATCACAAATAATTAATTTTTTGTATATTATTTTTGGGATATAGTATCTCCATAAGAAAAAGCTTTAATCGTAACTGTTAACTGTAGGCTGTTAATTGTTAACTGTAAGCTGTAAGCTGTTAATTATAAAGGTGTTAACATTAGCTATAAGCTGTATTATTTTTCAATAAAAGTGTTTGATAAATTAGTTGTTAACTAGTAAAATTAATATGTAAAATGACTTTAAAGACATATTTAGATAAATTATAATATGTTGAAGGGTATATTAGTGATTTGCAACTTTTAAAAAGCAGGTTATTTTAAAAGGTGTATGAATCAGCTTTTTATTTAAAAATTATTTGTTTAAAATAAAAAGTTAACGGGTTCAAAAAGTTATTGTGCCAAACAGAACTAATTATTTTAGAAGAGATTATTTAAAAAAAAAAAAGCTTTAAATCATCTTTTTGCCAAACATATACTATCTAATCCATAAACCCTATCAGCATATCTCATCATTTTTTTTTTATCATCTACGAACAACAAAATCTAATTTAACCATGAATCATTGGCTCCTTAAACCCTCATCCGTGAAGAATCTCATAAGGCTCTACCAACGAACCATCCTCAGTTCTTTGCATTATCAATGGGTGAGTACGTAATAATTATTTAGATTTGAATTCCCTTGTTTTTGGGTTTTTGAAGAAATAGATTAGGGATCGGTTTGGTCTTCTAGTCAAGTATAATTAAAAATCTTAAAATCAAAATCTTCAATTCCAATATCATTTCTATCCTAACTAATAGCACTAAGGGGAAAAAGTTAGAATTTTTTATATTAAGCTGCACTTATTATTAGCCTACTCAGTGTTTATGTATGTGATTTGCTTATTCAGGTGTATTTGGTTAAAGTTCAGTGTTTTGCAAAAACGGCAATAAGTTATTGTTCTTTACATGCACTTAAAAGTAAACAGTCTTCATAAATAAGCAGTACTTAGATAAAATACGTTTGAATTAGCAATCCCAAACACAACTCCTTTTTTCTTGTATGTTCACTAATCACAACATATTCATTTAATATACAGGATGGATCTCATCGTTCATTACTATTAGATCATAGTTCGGATCATGTGCAAAGGCGAAAACTGTCTTATCTTTCAAAATCACTTCGTAAAGGTAAACTCCGTGTAAAATTTTCTAGTACAAAATCGGAGCAACATAACAAAAGTCTAGCTCTTGATTTGCAACAAACAAAACCATTTAGTTTGATCCACCCAAGAAGCATAAATTTAACGTCTAACATGCGAACGGAGAACCAGGATAAAACTTCTAGCAGAAGTCTCCACGTCGTACCTAATGTAGTTCTCTTGAAAAACTGCATCAGCCTCAGTGAACAGGTAATTGCTTTCACTATGTTTTGGATACGTGTCATTTTATTAAGCTAATTATGCTTTTCTGTAAAGACTGAAGTTTGCAATAATTTCTTTGCGCATATTGCATTATAAATTTCTAATTATATCTCTTATAACAATTATTACAATGTAGCAAATTGGTCAAATAACCTATGTTTCATTGGTCCTGTTGCAGTCATTATATACATTTTTGTACTTATGAGTTATAAGAAGATATATATGTGTCCCATTTGGTTTTTAAAAGAAATAAAATCCGCCATAGCAGGTTCAATCCGCCATAGCAGGTTCAATCTAGGATTGTGGAAACACGTTGGAACTTTTGGGTGGTAAATCTTCACCCCTGGCCCTGTACTTATTTTGGTATGACTCAGGTCCATTTTGCCTTTTGGGGAAAATTTTGAGGCCAGTAACCCCATATTGTCTGTTTTGGTGATTTGCCTTTCCAAAAATGATGCTATTACTTTTAAATTTATGAATAAAAACGTTATAAAATGATTGAAATCCGATTACATCCACAGAATCTTTGGAATATATTAGAGATCCGTAAATAGGTGAACATTTACTTTGTAGATTTGTATTCTCTAGTGGAGCTACGTTTAGGGAAAACTAGAAGTAAACACGAGACAGTTGCATTCAATGTATAAACAATTGAGTAGAAGAACCATACAAAGATATTGCACAATGGGTACATCAAGACTAATTAAGAATAAGTTATATATTTGTTGTAACAATAAATTTTCTCTGCTTATACAATCCAACAAAATGATTTTCTTGCATGTATAGTACCATATCTTTCATATTGTTAATATTAACTTACATTCAATTGTTTTATTGTTTAGGTCGAAATAGTTAATATATGTGAAGAACTATGCTTAGGTCCAAGAGGTTTTTATGAGCCAACTCACAAATATGGAGGAAAACTTGAT